>JAOXJP010106277.1:0-14242 GCA_025762735.1 Platanus orientalis | reverse complement strand
ATCTCAAGCATATTATTGCATTTTTAAAAGGAGCGCGTCCAGGTGTTCGATTTAAGTACTTATGGCTCACTAGCAAACATCTGGATCAAAAGATATGGCCATTTTAAGTTAAGTTATATTTCTTTTTCAGAATAATTTAATTTTTGCTAATTTTGATCTATCCTTGATCCAATCTTTATGGAACCTTTTATAGGTTTGGGTTATCCATTTTAAAGTTATTCTAAGTCCACCTAAGGTTAGGTCCATACCCAAACACCCCATTACCATTTACCAACATTTTACGCTTTTACCCTTAAATTATGATAGTTGGTTTTCTTGAGGTGGTTTGCACTTAAGACTTGGGATTCTTCAACAATGCTTGAGTCTCTTTGGCTTGGTCATTCCGGCTTTAAGTCCATCTTCTTGGTGCTTTCTTGAAATTTCTTCTTGGACTTACATAAGTATATAAATTACATCATAAAGTTATACACATGACCACTACATGTACTCACATTGTTTTGTGCATGGACATTAACAATGCATAAAACCTAACACATATTTCCCAATGGAAACCTTTATGATAACCTCATGGCCTTTGAGAATACTCTACCATGCCCACAAGCAACCAAACCTCTATTTAGCAAAGAAGACATCACCATGAGGAAAGTAAATGGATTTGTTGAGCCAAACACAAGTTGAGTCTAGACTAGCCAAGAGCTTCCAACACTACTTGGCAAGAGGAGCAAGATTGAAGAATCATGCATACCAATACCACCATCCACCTTAGGTTGTCTAAGTTATTCTCATTTAGTCTAGAAAATCTTCCTTTGAGAGCCAAACTAACCCCACCTAAACTTCCTTTGGACTTTGTCAATAGCCATACACAATTTTTTTTGGGATTAGAAAGCATGACATTGTGTATCTTGGAATGGTTGAAATCACTACTTTTAGTGGTACCTCTTTCCTGCAGTAGATAGTAGTTGGCTTTTCAAATCTTGAACCATATAAGCTACCATGTCTCTTAAGAAGATAAAATGTGAGATTTATTTCTAACAATAATAATGGAAGCCCCAAATAAGCACGAGGATTGGAAACCCAAGGAATGCCAAACAATTCTCTAATGAACCGTTTATCAATTCATTGGTTTTGTGGAAAAAAAATGGCTTCAAATTTATCAAGGTTAGTCAACTATCTTGAAGCATCTTGGAACTTGGAAACAATAGATTTTATTCACAAAGCTATAGGAACTTCAACTGTAGAGAAAATATAACAATCATCAGTAAACAACAGGTGAGAAATTGAAGCGTTGAATCTATGGACTTGGATTCCTTGAAGTTAACCACTATATTCTGAATCATGAAGCATGACAGAGAAACCCTCAGCTCATATAAGGAATAAATAGGGAGACAGGGGGTCCCCCTGCCAAATGCCATGCAACACTTTGAAGGAGTTAATATGAGAGCCATTTAGGAGAACTCTAAAGGATTTAGAAGAGATACAATCAGAAATCCACCTAACACATTTATTAGAAAAACCCATCTTTTGCATGACTTGAATGAGATAATTCCATTCCACCATGTCATAGGTTTTGTTGAGGTCTACCTTAGTTGCCACAAAATTATGATTGGATCCATGCCTCCTCATAAAATTAAGAGTTTCATGGGTGATCAGAATGTTATCTAAGATGTGCTGACCTTCAATGAAGGCAACTTGAAGCGGAGATAGATATCATTGAGAACTAACTTTAACCTATTTGCTAAGAGTTTTACAATCATCTTATAGGTGGTATTACAAAGGCTAATTGGATGATAATGAGCTGCCTCAATAGGATTTGGAATCTTTGGGATGAGGACTATAAAGGTCTGATTGATATCTCATAAAGAAACATAAAGAATCCCCACATTATATCCAACAATATCCCAAAACTTTTGGTGGAATCCATCCTGAAAACTATTAAGCCGAGGGGATTTTGAGGGGCTCATGTTGAATACAACCTTATCTTCTCCTCAAAGAACTCTTCATCTAAGATATTTTGAGTAGGGGTTGAGAGATAGGAGTTGAGATACCCACCAATTCTTCAACATCTTGGGCACTGGGCTTAGAGGAAGTAAACATATCTGTATAGAATCCATGGAAAAATATAGCAATCTCCTCTTCATTGTGATCATAGAACCTTAAGGGGTTTGAAGGAAGCTGACATAGTTCCTATGTCTTCTCTAAATGGAGGCTTAGTGGAAAAACAAAGTATTTTGTCTTCGCATCTTAACCATTGAATTATGGACTTCTAAGACCACATCATTTCTTCGCATTTGAGAAGATCATTGAGATGAGTCTCTTGATTGGAGATAAGCATGTCATTAGCTGGTGAGGGAGGTTGAAAAATGAGGTGTTGCAGAGTAGACTTGGATTAAGCCATCTTAGTATGGAGATGGCCAAAATTTGTAAAGTTCCATTTTCGTAGGTTATGAATGAGGTTCTAGACTTTTACATGTAAAGAAGTTTTATTGGAGGTTATATGGGAGTCATTCCAAGAGTTCAAAGGAAATTTCTTTGACAATTATAAAGGATTTGTATTGAGAAAGATGGGAAAGGGATCATAGCTCTAGAGCAAACATGCTCTATTATAGCAGTACGAAAAAGTCCCCTCTAGCTTGGGTTGGCCGTAGCTTTTTCCAACCTAGTTCTAATGGTATTCGTGGTAACTTGTTTATTTGACCAAGTAAAGTTTCTCCCCCTATAGCCAAAATCCATAAGATTGCAATGGTCCTAGACATCATAGGATTTATTGATGGTAGACAGGCAAACAAGGTTCCCCCCACGCTTCTCTTTGGAATGCCACATGGAATTCCAATCCTCAATACAAGCAATGAGTTCGAAAATGTGCTCAATCCTAGAAACAAAATGGTGCCAAAAAGCTTGTATCATAGTCACATTAGGCTCCCCATGCAAAAAATAATATAAAATGCACACACACACACATGGCCAAGTAACATCAAGGTTTTCATGCTAGAAACGAACCTGAATCCATCGGTCAAAAACCTCAAGAGTATGAAGTTTAACCGAAGGCTGCCAAACAATAATCAAGCCTCCAAAAGATCTATTAGCATCCACCTCAGAACAATCCTAACCTTTAGCCATCTAAGTTTATTATGAAATGAAGAAACAAAATATTTAGTTACAGCAAGGAACACCACATGCAGGTTTTTTTTTTGAATGTGCTGTAGGAGAGCTCAACTATCAAGGGATTCCCACACCCTTGACAATTCTTGGAAAATATTTTCATGGCTCACAATGTGGTTGTTGTCGGAAAAACACCAAAACCTTGTCAGATAGTTGATACACATATGACAAAGGTGGGATGATCATATGATGGGCCTCATTTGAATCATAAGAAAATACTGAGATCTTGGGTTCCATTTCAACGACAATCGGTGGGCAAGATTTTGGAGTTGGTAGTTCCGATAGATTAGAGTTTTCATGATTGTAACCAGCAGGAAAACACTTAGGAGTAGACAATTTGTTGGAATGTTTTCTTTTGAGAAAAATTCTTATCTGACAAATCTTGGGAGATAGCAACAAATTGCAATTGTTTAACTCTTTAGAAAAACCCATACAATATACTAACAAAGGATCAAGTATTCAAAAATTGGGAAAATAATATTTTGAATGGCTAACTTGATTCTTTATGTGTTGTTGCTTATTGTTCGGTTGATCGTCATACATGTTATTGTGGAACAGATCCGACACCCACCTGTCAACCATTGACCAAGCTCATGTATAAGCACCCAGGGTGAATACCTCCTTGTGTTATGCAGAGGGAGATGGTGGATTAGATAGTGTAACTGGACCCAAAACGACTCATGCATGTAAAACTGTATTTCCTCTAGAGGGAGTTTCGAGTCCCATGGCTAAACAAGGACAATATGGTGATAATCTTTCTGATTGAAAATTTTGATGATGAAAAGGTTCTCCTATAGCCGACATACAAAAGCCTTATCCTTAAGATGTCGTGCATAAGTGATATTTTGAATAGAAGGCCTTACATTAAAACTCTTTTGTTGTTACTTGAAGACAACACTCAAAGGCCATTATTCTGGTTCATATTCCTTCAAATAGTCATCTATATTGATCTTACAAATTCCTACATTGAGTAAGGCAATATTATTGATGAGTTTATCCATATCTTCTTAATAAGTTTTCTACATATCAAGTGTACTTTGTTGTCGGTTATTAATATCTTCTATCAAAGGTTGAATATGGAGAGAAAATGCAGAAGGGTTCAACTCTCATGCAAAGAGATAAAGAGAGAAATAGAGAGAGTGACAAAACCATTCGAACCTACTTTCGAATTTCAACCTTCGCTACCCAAAACCCATTCTTCTTCTTCTTCGTCTTCTTCTTCTTTGTGATCACCAGCTCCTCCTGTCTTGCTTTTGGAATTTGTATGGCTTCCACTATTATAATCTCTGGCATCTTTGATTCTTGGTGGGACCTATCTCATCTTCTTTCCTCACTTATCTATTCCTCTTGCAAACACCTCACCTCTCTTAGTCTCTTATCTTTCAAGTCTCTCTCTGTTCATTGGTTAATCTTTTTTGTCTTTTATGAAGGTTTTCATCATTGATTGGACCAACAACATATGTAACAAATAACTTGTATTGACATTGGTGTGATAACCGAAAAGTTGTAGAGAGATGACTAAGGCGATAGAGAGAGAGGGAGAAATAACTCGTTCCCAAAAGGTGGATAGCCGAAAAGTCAGAAATTGTCAAAAATCAAAATTAGGGGCGTTGGAGAATGACTTCGAAAGATATTTTATAGATTCTTCTTTTCCTGTTCTCTCTACCTTTTATTTTTCATTCTTATGGTATGTTGGGCTACTTTTTATTTTTATCTCTTATAGTGAACTGGTTGTGAAAACCAGTCCTTTGTGTTTTGTCAAAATTTGTTCTCCCTTAGTTATACACTGGTCATGTGGACCAATTATCTTTAGTGTTCTAGTTTGTCTTTAAATTGATAAGATGCAATTTCTCAGATATTTAATTAAAATCAATTTGTAGACCAATTTTCTCTATTATAGTTATACTATTCATTGCACTTCTATTTTTATTGATATATTTGCATGACACAGTGAAACTTTGTTGTATGCTTTCCATTTTAAATACCCCTAGCCAATTCATGACAAAAAAGGGGAGAAAATGGTGAAAAATAAATATGCGATTAAGGGAAAGTACTAACATGAATATGCATATATAATAGTAATTTCAATTTAATTTTATTATACTAAAAGGCGAATGAAAAAGGTTATCATTCAGAGATGCAGTGTTTGTAGGCCAGGAACTTGACAAGCCCAAGGATTAAGTATCATGTCCTAAAATCTATACCTGTAGGGCTACGAATTTTGGAGTGCAACATTAATCCATTTATAAACTCATTATATTTAATTTTTGCTTATAATCTTTTTGCTATTTTCTTTACAGTCACATATGTACGCAACAGAAATAAATCATTAATCTTCTCAATCCACATAAGTCTGACTTAATAAACGAAATTCATAATCCATAACAATAATCCATAAACTTATATGTTGGACATAACCTGAATTACAGTAGTCAAATAATAAACCCAACTAATAAAATCCTTTACTTATTACATCACTTTCAAATAAATTGAAATAATTAACTGAACTGAAATAAATACCATGTCTTTAAACTGAAATAATCGAAATAAACTCCATTTGAACTCTAATCCATCAATAATTGGAACCACTACACTCTTCAATCTTCTTGTCATCTATGGGGTGTCAATCCAAGGTAATCTTGATAGGATCAATACGAAAATAGGTAAATTATAGAAAATATTGGATTGAGACTTATCACGATTTCATAAATATAAATAGATAGTTTTTACATATACTAAATAATATACAGAGCAGTACAATACTTAAATCATTCTTTTAACAATACTAAGCATGTTATAAAAATATGGTTTCATGTGCAAATTGAAAATAAAACTAACCAAATACTTTTAACTAATTAGAATAGATTAGAAACATATAACAAAGTTGAAACAGAATAAAAACATGTAAGTGAATGAAGATATATGAATGAACTGGAGCATATAGCTAAATAAAAATATATAACTAAACTGAAACATATAACTAAATTGAAACATATAGCTGAATTGAAACATATAACTTAACAATAACATATAACTGATGTGAAACATATAACTAAACAAAAACATATAACTAATCTGAAACATATAATTATTCATACCATTTATATTCCGGTGAGAAGGGTCAGAACAATTTGCACCTACATTCCAGTGAGAGCATACAAATGTGAGACAACACCTCACAAAACTAAATGCAAATGGGATAACTCTTCCTATGTCTAATTGTAAGTGAGACAACTCCTCCCATGTCTAATTTTATGTGGGACAACTCTTCTCATAACTATATTCACATCTGAACATACATCGCATGTACAACTCACAAGTGTCTCTCATCTTATTCATAACAGAACAAAACATATAATATTTCACGCAACTTTGTTTTTCATAAAATAATCAAACTGATATCAAGGCAATTCAAAATAGAGGCTTTCAAACTAAGATTACATATTTTTTACATTTTAAATATTGCTTTTAATTAAAACAAAAACAAGAATTCTAACTCAATCTAAACACATGACTTTATAATTTATGAAAACTTTGACAATTATATTAAAGATTTTTCATTTCAAAATATAAACTCAGAATCAAGCAAATATAAGTTTTTTTTTCAAACATAACTATCTTATACAAAGTTATTTATAGTAAACTAATTCAAAATAAACATAACAAAGGTTGCTTGATCCTCTTAAGCACAATTATAGAACATATTTTCAAAACATTACAAATCTATCCAGAACAATTCTCTTTAAAAATCATGAACAATAGGATGTAAAACCAACATTTTTATTTGTAAAACAGGATTCAAGAACAATAAGAGTTTATACAAAAAAAATTTGAGATTTAAAATATGTAGATTTCCTTGCAAATCAATAAACAAATACTTTTAAAAATATTAAGAAATTCAAAACAATTTATAGAATAGCTATTTCACGTTTATGAACAAACCCTCTTTCAAAACTCTTGATTTTTCATCCAAAACATAGTTCTTCATATAATATTAGTACAAAAACAGATTCAAAATAAAGATTACAATACTCTAGGATCTTAAGGAATTAAAAACAAATCTTAAAATACTTGTATTCTTTTATATTCAAATCATCTCTTCAAAAATCATATTTTAAGAACTTTTGATAAGACAAAACCAGTTAATAAGATTCAAATCCGGAACTAAGTGATCAAAGATATTTGCAAAACGAGATTAACAAGGATCTAGGAACCTATGAAATTAAAAGAAAACAATAGTTTACATGTATTCTTACCTCTTCACATGTAGAATCATTTTTCAAAAAATCCCAAAAACTCTTGTAAAACCTAGTTTTTCTCCTCTTTCTCTTTCTCTTTTCCTTGTTGTTTGATCTTTTTTTAGGGTTTCTAGGATGATTTAAGTTGAGTTTGATATCTTATATAGATGCATAAGGAGTTCTAATGCGTTTAGGGAAGTTTGTTAATCGAAAAATCGTTAAAAATTTTGTTTTCCACAAAGTAATCATGTAAGGCGATCGATCGAGGAAATTCCCGATCGATCGGGCTACATAGGCCCAATCCATCCCCTGTTGCCGATCCATCAAGCCCCCTAGGCCAAATTGATCGAGGGTCCTCCCAATCGATTGGCTTGAGATTATTTTTTTGTTGCTCTTGGTCTCTTGTACTAATTTGACCATATCTTTTTAGTTTGGGGTCCGATTCGCTCACTGTTTCTTTTGTTAGAATCTAGACTTTGATATCTATCTAATGGAATAAAGTGTGATCACTAATTTTTCCTACTTTTTGCTTGTGTGTCTCTAAAGTTTGTCAAATTTACAAGTCAATACATATGTGTTTAGATCACTCTAAGTGTGTGCGGAACATATGTAACATGTGTGTACAATATATGTTCGACCTATGCAAGACACGTGTATGAAATATGTGCAAACATGTGTGGGGTTTTACACTAAAGGGGAGCCACTTATGCAAGAATGTGTAGATTTGTGGTTCCTTGTATTAGTCTGTAATTTGAGTTTTAAAGTTATAATTCTTATTTTAATTTTTGGGTTTTGTCAAAGGGGGAGATTGTTAAGTAGTTTGTATTGTTAGTTCCATTCCAAAATAGTGTTGTATAGACTATAGTTTATATTGTAAATGTGTAAGTTATATAGTCTGTGTAAAGACTAAAGTGGAGGACCAAGCTTAAGAAACACTGGAGAATTTGGAGACTCCACATGCTGTATAAGTCACAAATATCTAAAGTGGAAGACCTCAAATGGCCAAAACAACAATCACTCTGCACTTAAAAGGTAAAGAGACAGGTAAACACATAATTCAAGTGATGGGTGCTCTTTGCACCTCGAATTTGGCCAAGGTTGAATCTAGGTGGTTTATTGACCAAAATTATGACCCTATAAAAAGATTCGAACTATTCCTAGTTCAAAAAATTAATTAAGAAATGAAAAAAATAAAAAACTAGGGAGCTTGAGAGCTTGAATTGAGAAGCTCTAGAAAATTAGAAGTTGGTTTTTCTCGAGCTCTCAAAATTCAACCATTTAACCTTGAGCACTCGAAGTGCGCAGAAATGGAAACCTTAGTTCAAAGCTCTTACAATAGCTAGTCTTTTTACCATTGTAAAGAGTCGTTGCAGCTCGAATAGAGAAGGATTTTCACACTATAAAAAGGGATTTTAATCCCCATTAACAATGCTTAATCACTCTTAATGATTCTTGAGAAAAAGTGACCAAAAGTTAGGGTTGTCAAAGACATTGAGCTTAAAGTGAGCTTTATAGTAATACCTTGAGTGTGCATGACTTTGTGAGCTATTTTTTGGTATATTTGTAATACCAAAGTCATGTAAAAAGATTAAATACTCTTTCCTTGAGTCTTAAGAGAGCAATTTGATTCTAGGAAACTTCAATTCTTAGATCTCTCTACATAATGCTTCACCATAGTAAAATCTATTTGACAAGTGAAACAAGTAATTAAATAACTTAAATTAATGAATTGATTGTGGTCATTGTGCGATTTACTCATCTTTGTTTATTTAATAACATTGAATTAAATAAAAAATAAACAAGAGAAGATTAAAAATTAAGTAGATCCTATTCGCCCCCTCCAAGCTCACTTTCGGCTTAGAATTCCAAGCATGATTGGGTTATACAATGAATATTCTTCATGTAGAATTTAAAGAATTAGAAACAAAACTTAAGCTATAATTATTCTAATATATTTATAGTGTATATGACATAATATTAAGTTGGTTAGAATTTGCTTTTACTTTTAACTCTTGGTCAGCAAGTTAATTAAATTGTCCTAAAGTAGGAGGCATTAGTTAGAAAGTAAAAAATTTTAAGTGTTTTATTTGTGAAGTTTATGTAATATAATTTAAAACTATGTAGACCAAGGATCTGGTATGGAGCTTATACAGGCTGGTATAAAGAAATGCAATTACCAATGTATATCCATATGCATCTTGTCTATGGGTTAGTATATGTCATTAGGAAGAAAATGAATTATCAGTACATGATAAGAATTAACTAAAAAGCTAAACTGAATAAATATCAATTCAATATAAAGATAATAGATTCAAAAGAATTATTAAGCATCCTTGATTATGAAACCATAGTGTCAACACATAATTTTGGCCCAAAATCTAGAAGTTTTTTTAATAGGTAGCACTGGCTCTCTAGAATGGAGCTTAAGCATCCTAGGAAACCAACGTGGTTAGAGAAACTCTCATTTTTAGGTCATTTCCGTTCTTTCCTAATTTGGCACTCTAGACCATCGATTTTTTCCTAAGATCTTTGTAGGACCCACTTTCTTCATCTTCCTATCTTTCCTTCCAATCTCGTAGTTTTTGAAAGGTTGTTCCAAGTTTAGTCACATATACATTAAAAATTATAATTTTACCCCTCATCAAAGGTGGACTATGAAATCTCATCGTACAAGCATTTGACAACCAATCAGGTGTCATGAATATGTCTAGAGCAATTCAAAACCCTGAAATAGAGTGTTTGATTATCAAATTTTATTATAACAAGCTTCAATGGACCTCAACCCTTGATTTGAAATATTTTAAAATCTGATCAAAATACACATTGAATGATCAATCTGACATCATAGATGCATTGGGAATATTCCCAAACCTTGAAATAGAGTCTGTGATCATCAAAATCTTAATATCAAGTTTCAATGATTCTTGACCCTCAATTTAGAATTTTTCAAAATATGGGCAAAATACACATTAGAAGATAATCAGACACCATAGATGGATTCGACATGCCTCCAAACCTTGGGGTAGCGGTCATGATCATTTGATTCCAATCCTAGAACCTCCATCACATGAGTATAAATCTTGACCATTCGATTGAATACCTTGAGATTTCACATCAAAATTCAGATGTCACCATGGAGAGCGGCTGATTTAGCTAAGGTAACTTATCCAATCAAACTCTGTCGATTTGGATCAATGAGATGTCAAACGGGTATATCGAATTATGGTGTTTGACAAAAGCAAGGCCACTTCCATTCCCTCGACAAGTGGCATCCGTCTGGGTTCATTTCCTTTTTCAAATTTTCCTTATTAAGCCCCTACTCTCACCCATTTATCTTTCCATCTTGGTTATCATTAATTACTAAATTGGATCCTAGTGACAATACAATAAATATCCATAAATTTGAAATTCATCAAGGGGAGAATATTGCATTTCTCATGATGATCCACCAATAAGGATCCCATTTTGGCATATTATAGAAGCAATAAAGGTAGTGACAATTGACCCTCTCCTTCTCTCTCATGGAGATCTTTCACATCACTCTCTCTCCCTCTCTTGTCTCTCTCCGTGCCACATCACACATCTCTTAATTCTCTATATCCTTTTATAGCTTAGCCTACACTTGTGTCCCATGCCTAATCTACTTAATCCTTCCTATACTGTCTACACTCACAACCCATTAATTCTTAGACTTATCAATCCCTTTATTCTCTCCCTAGACCCTCTATCTTTCTATATCAAGAAACCCACACCCAACTCTATAAAGAGCTCACTACTCTCACCTTCCTTTCACGGTCAAAACCCCCAAAGGAGTCACTCTTTCTCATCAATGGCTAATACCCTCCAAGCAACCCCCTTTTCTCTCTAAGGATTAGAATATGACAATAGTTGTTATTTTAACAAAAAGGAAGTGGACTCATTCATGGCTGCAACATCAAGGGATGTAACCCTCCCTCATTGTTTTCCTTTTGTTTTTGTTTTTTTTGTTTTAATTTGTGTATTGATCATTTTATACAAATGATGATGTGTATTAGATTTTCCTTGTGTTCATTCTAGTGTTTATTTATTTTTCTTAACATGTATAATGTATATTAGTGTTGATGTTAATTTCGATTTGTCATTAATTTTTTTATTCAAGCACTCATGTTAATGAGATAGGGCGGTGGTATAAGATGCATTTTTTTATATTAATTCAACCCAAAAATGTTTATTTAATTCATTGTTCATATTTCTATCATCCCCTTCACTCCACCGGTGGCATTTTCATCACCTACACTCATCACCTTCATATCTCCATCATGCAATACATTGGCTCTCTTCCTATTTAGACCCATGTGGCAACTCCTTTTATTTTATTTTATTTTATTGTGTTTTGTTACATTTCAATTTTTTTTTCTCTGCTCCATTTAATTCCATATGTGAGCATCATGATTCAAATCAATATTATCATTTGCTATGGGGCCATGTTTAGTGGGATGGTTTGGTTTGCATATGACAGCAATAAAATGAAAGTGTACAAATGTATGAGTATTGATGTTATTTAGGCACAAAAAATTGAAGCACACAAGTTTTAAAGATTCTTGTTGCTTTGATAAGGGCCACAACCCAGTGTACAAGCACACATGCAAATATCTTATACCCGGGTTGCACTCAATATATGTCAGTCACCTACCTATTCAAGTACACTGTCCTTCCACTTTGGCCATATGAATGGAATCCAATAAATCCCCCTTTTTTTGGGTGTATTATGGTTGTATTTAGAGGTCCATCGATCTTTATTTCATTTATCCTCATTGTAATGTTTTCAATAGTTTGTGTCATGGATGTTATATGGTCTACTATGTGCATTGTGTCATTTTACCTTGTACATGTGAAATGCATTAACCTCTTTTGATTTTATTTGGCGATATGAGTCCCCAAACCTTATTTCTTTTACTGATGATAATTTTTCTTTACTAAATAACATGCAAGTAGATGATTTTTTTTTTATATTATTCGATAACATGTTTTATATACACTAATGCATACATATGTACTAGTTAGTAGGATAACCCACTCGCACATGCATGACACGATTTCCAAAATTAGGCACACCTTAACACATATTATACATTGGAACCGGTTTAAGAAGGTAACCGTGTATGTGGGTGAACCATGGTGCCTAACACCTTCCCTATTCCATAGCCAAACCACTCACCCAGAACTTTGAATTGACACATTTATTAGGAGTCTTATATTTTTAAAATGAATTTTCAAATAAATAATTTATTTAAAAAAATAGATGTCCAATCACATCTTAAAAGTGGTTGGTGGTGACTCATTGTCCTTGTGGGTTAGGCCCATGATGAGTGGACCCATTTTCTAAGAGACCCACTTGTCGTGCGAAAACTAAGGTCCACACATAGCAAAACATCATAATTTAAAAAAATGATGTGACTGTCATTATGAGTGGAAAATAAGAAAAGAAATCTACTATATACTACATCAAGTAGTGTTATATTATGATTGTGAGTTAATAATATACATCAATCATATCTATAAAATCGTTGCACACTAATCATATTTGTTGATGTATGTCAATCCCATAAGCATGTGTTGGGCACAAGGGTAGTGCTAGGAGTCCTGTAAGTGTCCTATATGAGCTCATAAGTTCATATCATGAAGCCAAGAAGGACCAAAGGCCAAGGAAGAGCACTGGGAAGAAGCACACCAAGGAAGGTATATATCAAACATATCATGTCATATTGTGTGCCTAAAAATAACCCTAGACATAGTTTAGGGTCATAATAATGCCCAAATATGAATGCCCAAGCACAGCTAAAGAAAACAGCCCAAAACAAAAAGTGTAGAAAAATTCAGTCGAAACCGATTCCGAAACTCACAATCAGTTTCGATATAAATTTTTCTCTCAGTTTTGCATTCCCAAGGCCCAGCCAAAATCTATTTCGGTATGAGTTTGGGAAAATTTTTCAGAACCTAAACTGATTGCAAAAACCTAAATTGATTTGGGGCCTAAAAGGCATTCGAAACCGATTACGAGTTTCGCAATCGATTTGGACCCCAAACCGATTCAAAACCTCAAATCGGTTTGGAGGGCAATTTTAGAAAAATAATTCATGAAAATTTAGGAGAGAATTTTGAAATTTAATCCCTGTTTTGGTTCATTTAAAGGCCCAAAATGACTCCCTAATTGCTATATGCCTATCTTAAGGTCATTAGTGCTCCTCCCCACTATAAAATGGACTTTTTTCTTTAGGGTAAACATCTTATCCAACACTCAGAGTTAGTTTTTGAGAGAGCTAAGAGACATACTATTTTGAGAGCCTTTTTTTATTGTGCAAACCTCCATTGCCTTCAGATTTCTGAGCTTTAGTAGCTAGCATTCTACATTTATCTCTCATATTTATTTTCTCCTATTGAGCTGCACTCATACTATTGAGGAGAGGGTGTAGTGAGCATTTTTTCAAGAGGAACTCACCTTTGGCTGAGCTCAAGGAGCGCTAGAGCCAAGTACTTGGAGCTTGTAGGTAGCTAAGGCACATCAGCTCAACAAGGAACATCCCACATATTGAGAAACTACCAACATTAGCTATATGGTGGTAATATTTATTTGACCTTACATTCATTTGCATTCATATTCATTCTTACTATTGTTTTTCTTCCGCCAGAGACACCGAAAGTTTTACCACCTCCGTCAGAGACACCGGAGGTAGAGCACATTAGCCGGAGACACCGAGTGTTGTTTGGCTTATTAGTGAGCAAATAGTAAAGTTTGTATATTGACCTAGGTTGTAATAGTACCTAAATAAAATATACCTAAGCTCGGTAGTGAGCTTTAGAAGAGT
>JAOXJP010106276.1:0-28223 GCA_025762735.1 Platanus orientalis | reverse complement strand
CCCCCCCCCCCCCCCCCCCCCCCCCCCCCCCCCCCCCCCCCCCCCCCCCCCCCCCCCACACCTGTAGGTAATCTTCTAGTGTTGCATGTGCAACACAAGTATTATGAAGTATCTTTCCTATTTTGGGTGGGATTTCTTGTTAAGAAGTAGGATGTTTTCTTACTTTGATTGGGTTCCCTTCCTATTTTGGTTGAGATCTTTTTTTCCTGGAGTGAAGTTTTTTGGGAGGATTCTCTTCCTATTTTCAGTAGGTCTTCTTTTTTAATAGAAATTGAGATGCTTATTTTGTTGGGCTTTCTGTTTTTAGAAAAATAAGGGGGTAATTCTCTTCAATTAAAAGAATTGAAAAGCAGCAAAGTTTTTCTTCTTGAGTGTTCTTGCTTTGGTGGACTCCATAACAATTCAAGGTGGACTCCTTGAACCTTTCCCTCTTCTTCTCCAATTCTCATTTATTCTATCATTAAAGTTCTTCAACACCCCTTAACCCCTCCCCCTCTTTTCTTCCATATTACTACCTATTTCATGTTTATTAAGTTTCCTCCAATAGACCCCACTACAGCCACAGCCACCCCTTCTTAATAGCAATAATCACTGCTGTAACAGTCAAATACAGCAGTACCAACTACCAAAGCACTGAAACCAGCACTTTAACCTTGTCTTCTTACTTCATTTACCCTTTCCAAAAACTTTAAATCTGAACCTGTATCCTCTTCCATAAACTTAAGCTTACCTATTCAATACTTTTGGGAGTTCACCCAGCATCACTCTAGCTCTTCCTTGTTCCCTAATCATTGAGCCCATTATTTTGATTTTATGGTTAAAAATGACCACTTAACCACGGCCCAAGTTCCATACCATTAAATCTCCAAAAACAATAAATTAATGTGGTAGCACAAAAGCATATTCATACATAAAATCTTTGCTTATTGTTATTAGCCATACTGAACATTTATATCTAGAAATCGAAATGTCAAATATGTTTGACAGCATGTGTTTGTTGTTTATTTATCTTGTGCTCCTTACTTTATTGGTAATAATCGGGATATAATGATTGAAAGTGTGATTGTATGCTTCTTTCATTATTTCTTCAAAGATCAGCACATATTTCCAAAGATTGCACAATGTTTCCAAAGTCTCCATGGTTTTCACAAATGATATTTCTGACATGTGTGCACATGTAAATATTAATTGGGAAGTCTGTGTGTATGATTTTTATAATGATGTTTCCGACATGTATGCACATGTTAATATTAATTGGACAAGTCTTTTTTTTGGAGTGTGTATATATGTGGAGGGATGACATGGCCAATCCAGACCTTCCCCTAACACCAGGCATGGAAGTTAAAAGCTTTTTTAACAATATAAATAAACAAACACTAACATCAACAACAAAAAGAGGCCTTTCTTTTGCCACATGGCGGGTGCAATTGGGCTGAAAAGTGTGACATGTATTAGTGATTTGGTGAGCACATGGAGCCACTTTGGGCTATTACGTAGACTGCCACATGTAAGATTTGTGGGCCATCTAGATTCCTCTACATGACCAGTCTAGCAAACCCATTTATATCAATCTAATATGTACCTAAAAGGCTTTCACTTCATGTTGTGATGGGTAAATTCCATTCCCTTTCATTTTTTAGCTTACAAGTTAACCAGCTGGGTAGCCTCTTCATAGGTCATAGACCCAAATCACACAATCAAATCAAACATCCTGACTATCCTCTCAAGTCTCAACAACCATATCAATGAGCTATTGCCATTTTCCATCTAATTATATCCAAGCCCTTGATCAGAAGATTATACAAGTTCAATCAGTATGATTTGAAGAATGCCTATCCAAGAGTAGTACACTGACTGGAATCATTTGTGGGAAGTATCTAATGCAAAAACAAAAGGCTCAACAAACACATCCACAGATACTCTAGCAGTCTAGCATAGTTACTTAAAAGGAGCTTGGAGAAAGATCACCTCTACTCTCTTCACCATGGTCCTTGGATCCCATGCTTGAAGTTGAAAACAAGGCGCCTCCGGGTCTGAGGTTCTGTTGCAAGCCAACAGTGAGGATCGAATTTGAGCCGGAAGAGCATTCGAGTACTTCTAGCACTTGGGAACTTGGTGAAAGAAATTCAGCACTTCGATTCAATCTACCTGAAAAGAGAAGAAACACCATATCTTGTCAAAGAGATACTGAGATGGTACAGACTTCCGTTTAGGCCTGAGAAAGAAGTTGATGTAGGATATAAGCATTGATACCAAAACTGATGCAACACAAGGGAGAAGATACCAACAATTGCTGTAGAGTAATTCCAAAGGCCCCAAATAATGGTTAGATTTAAAGTGTGGAAGCAAAGTTTCAAGAATTGAATTTAGTACCTAAAGTAACCACAAAAATAAAAGAAAATTGATAATAGAATCGTAGAAATAGAGTTTAGAAGAATATAGAATGAAAAGAAGAAGAAAAGAAGGAAAAAGACCCAAAAATTGTATTTTTGTAATTTTATATAGAAAATCCAAAAATTACCAAAATACCCCTCTGACACATCAGAAATTTCTGAAAATTTTATGGTCGTTTCTGATGTGTGATAGGGTTCTACAGTTAAAATTTCATGAAATTCCAATAAGATTTTATGGGTCAAATCAAAGAATTTCAGAAAAGTGAAGGTACTTTAATTGGAGGTTTCAAGAAAAGGAAGAAAAAGAAAAAAAAAATAAGAAAAAAGAAGAAGAATATGACAGAAACAATGAGAAGAGAATAGTATAGAAAGAAAGTGAAAGTTATAAAGATGTTAAAAGATAAAGATAAAGAAAAAGAATAGAGATATACTTTGAAGGAGAGTGGGAACTTGTTGCTACACCAATGGAAGAAGAAGAGAAAGAAGAGCTTGAGTGGCATCAACCCTTGGAGAATAAGAATATGACTACAACCACACCTTGGGAACACCCGAATATTCAAAAACAAATTTATTCTTCACTGTCAAATTATGGGGGAGGGGTTGCCTTTAAATAGGCTTACAACCTTAAGTAATTGGAAATTTGCCAAAATTAGAAACTTCTTAAAATCTTATACTTGCTAATCAAGTTTTCTAAAAAACATAAAACTTTCTAAAAACTAATTTTCTTAAAAATTCAAACTTAAGACTTCTAAAAAAACACTATTTCCGATTTTAGTGACCACCCCTTAGTAATTTGGTCATAACTTTCCCAAATCACCTCGAATTTGTGCAATCTTGGTATCATCAGAAAGGTAATTGAATAACCTATCTAATCACACCAAAATCAAGCCAAAAAGTCAAGTTTTGACCTTTGAAAAAGTGGGCCAAACATCAAAAACAGGATTACTCTAAAAAAACCAAAGTTTGGCACTATTTGCCTTATTACATGGACACATAAAATGTTGTAACCCCCCTTAAAATACCCTAAACTCCCTAATTACCAAGGACATCTTCCCTTGGCCTTCCTTCCTTGATAATTCTTAGGTTTGGGCTTCCAAATAGGATAGGTTTTTTTTCAAAAATTGCAAGTTTCTGCATCAGAAGTACTAGTTCTGCTACAGTTGTAATGAACAACAAAAAAATAATGTCTCCTGAATCCCAAATATTCTTACCTTGAATAGCTATTCCATATGGTAGTGATTTTTTTAATCTTTCCTTGTCCTCCCTTTCTTTAAATTAATTCAGCAGCATCTAGATACTACTATGATTTTTCTGTCTTTTGTTTTGTCATGTGATAGAAATGCTCAATCACTGCAACAGTGAGGAGTGATACGGTGCAAGTTGACTGCTCTAAAAGGACAAGAGAAGGCCAAAAAGGACAAATGTCAAGGTAGGAAGAAAAGACATAATGACTTGTGACTTAAAAAGAAGAAGAAGAAGAAGAAGATATGGCCCTAGATACAGTGGAATGACGGAACAAGATTCCTGTACCAGAGCCAAATAGTTGGGATAAGGGGTTGTTGATTTGAGCTGAGAAATTTTATATTTTTCATGTGCCCAAAAATAGGACAGATTAAAAGAAAGTACAGCAGATTCACAGGTACAGCCATATTTGGTGAACCCTTAAATAGGATTTGTGAACTCCATGTTATATTAAAAATATTTAGAAAATTTAATTATTCTCTATAACAACAAAAATTAGATTGGATTAAACAATAAAGTAATAAAATGCACCATACACCTATAGACATAGGCATAGCTCTTTGTCACCAAGACACGTTCTTTCGTAAAGATAGAACTCACAATACATAGTAGATGCTTTGTTCTCTTCTTCTTCTTCTTCTTTTTTTTTTTTTTTTTTTTTTTTTTTTGGGGGGGGGTGTGTTAACATAGTAAAAGTTAATTTATGACATGCAACTGATAAACGAAGATTATAAAATCTATAATTGACATAACAGAATCCATTTGACACATGCTGGCAAGACTACTTCATCCATTTAGAAGAGGCCATGCAACATATTGCACACATTATGAGTAACAAACACTACATCAGAACCAGTAGACTAAGATAATCACAAGAACAAAGTCCCTGTTGAGCAGGATTCCACAATTCCCACTCATAATTGACATCAAGAAATAATATCACACTACTAATCTGCAAGGCAGCAATCTGTCATGCCCCAGTAATAAATTAATATAGTACCACCTCAATGCCATACGTTGGATCTGCAATAATAAAATTGTACCCCTTTCTACAATGCAACTATTTATATATCCAACAGTTAGCATTAAGGTGGTGTGATATTAAAATACCACAATGTTACCTAGGTACATGGTATGGGTGCCAAGAGTCCAGATTTCTAGAGGGTCGCTAACAATACTGGCACAACATCAAATGAAAATTTTAAAAATAAAACAAAATGATAAGATTAAGAAAAAAATAATTGACAAAGAAGAAAGTAACAACAGAATTGGTTGGATCGAGATGCATCAGGAAGCCCTACTGTTGCCTTCACAAGAGCCAGTCAACCTAAGTCTATAATCCACCAAGAGTTAAAGGCCATTAGGCGTGGCTTTGAAATTTCTCACAATGATGAGGACATCCAAGATGAAGCGAGACCCACATGATATCTGGGTGAAACCCACACGTGTGATCCTTGTGGTAGCCAAGTGGGGGATGTATAGAGCATGTTAGATTTGATTTAATATTTATTAGGATTTAATGTTAGACAATATCTTTTATTTCTTTTGAATTTATTTTAGAGTCTTTATGTAGTTAGGAGTCTTCAAATCAAAGTTGTAATCCCGTTTTTCCTCTTTGGGCCATATTTTGGAGGGTCAAAACTCATTCGTTTGAGCTGATTTTAATGTCATTTGAAAGGTTATTCAGTTACCTTTCCAACGAGACTAAGATCTTGGGAATCCGATGTGATTTGAGAGAATTATGGCCAAAATACTGACAAGTGTCACTCAAAACTGGGATTTAATTATTTTGAAGTTTTATTTTTTTAGGAAGTCTAATTAAAGTGGAATTTGGAAAGATTGGCCTGTAAAGTCTATATATATGCTTGTAACCCACAACTTTAGGAATGAAACTGATGAATAAAGAACTTTATTGCGTTCTAGCTCTTGCCTAGTGTGTTCTTCCATTGTAAAGTCTAAAAACCAGGAGTGGTTCCCAAAGGTGGATTCCTTGGGTTTATTCAAGCTTGGTGGAGGCCAAGAGCCCCTGTTTTGGCTTCGAAAAAGCTTTAAATCAGGCATTTATTTTTTATTTTTCTCTTTTCTTGTTTTCGTTATATCACTTTGGGTTTATTGATATTCTTAGCTATCATTCTACATCAACTTGGGTATCATCTCTATTGTACTGCATCAATTTTTGGTATCAGAACTAGGTTACAACTAATCCTTATCTAGTTGTAATCCCGGGAAACCCTGAAACTTTTGGATATCCGGAAAAGGTGTCTTGGAAGGGTTTAATTTTGAGATTTTAGAAAATGGGTTAAATCCTTAAAATGTTGGAAATGCCTAAACCCTAAAATTTTGGAAAATGACCTAAACCTTAAAATTTTTTGAAAGAACCGTGGACCCTTGAATTTATAGAATCCTTGCAAAGATGAAATGGTTCTTCAAATGAATACTAAGTTTGTTTTTCCTTCCGAAAAGACAACTAAAATAGCGATGATACCCAAGTGCTGACAGCACCTTGGCATTGCCAAGAAAAGTCCTGTTAGGGTCAAACTATCAGCATAGCTACAGCCCTTTGTTTTAAAGTGTCCAGGTTATTCAAATAGGAAATGATTCAAAGAACGCATGTACAGTGCTATCAAGCTGTCAAACAGCAGACTGGAATCCAATTGACATCTGTACCCATGTACATTTAAATAAATGCGCTGCAGATTCCTACCCAACTGTTGACAGCTCAGTAGCACCTACGCTAGCATGTTCATACAGATCTACAACTAGGTCATCAATGTCCAACTGTAAAATGAATTCTATGCAAATGCTTGATATTTATATAATTTTGGGAAAAAATAATTACATAAATTTTTCATAGGAAGGATCGCACACACACGGCATTCTTACCAAAGTAAGAATGAAGAGAAAGCAAAAGCGAGATACAGGAAGTGAGGCTCAATAAATCCTTGGGAAATAATAAGCAAAAGCAATTAAGAAGCAATTGGGAAAGCGAGCAAGAAGCAATCAAGGAAACATGATCAAGAAACCACTTTAAAAAAACTATGAAGTGAATAAGGTGTGATCTGGAAGCTCTTTTCAAACCATACAAAAAAGATATGAAATGACTAGTAATTGAAATGGGAATAATAAGGTAACACGTGATTATTACTAGGAAGTAAAATAACTGAGTCTACAATCAAGAAGTAAAATGTACAATAAAGTAAACAAAATCAATAAATTCACTTGCAGACATTTCCCTAATTGCTTTAGTCACTTCCCTGAGCAATGAAATCATCTCATTGAATCGCTTCAAGTCACTTCCCCCCATTGCATCCTAGAAACCAGGAAACAAATCAAACTCACTTCTTAAACGCTTCTAGGGAAGCAAGTTTGTGACCCTGTATCTATCTTCCCTAAAACTGAGAGAGAGAGAGAGAGAGAGAGAGAGAGAGAGAGAGAGAGAGAGAGAGAGAGAGAGAGGACACAGCTCCCATGAGCACAAAAAAATACCGCTTTCCTTTACAAACCTGAATAGCTAAACCTTTGTCATCATACCCATCTTTTAAACAGCATGGGTCATGAAAAGTATGCATATCCACTCAATTGTGTAGTGAAGCATGAAAATGAAACAACCTATAATAGCCAAATATATCAACCTGCTTAGCACATCAGTATCAATAAGATACAACATTGATATGGATGCTGAATATCACATTGATACTTCTAGAATACAATTTTAGAGTTTCTTACAAGGGGTGGTCAAGCCTAACCTGACCTTCAAACACAACCCGCAAATCCAGGGTTGAGGTTGGCCATTTTTACTTAGGGGTTGGGTTAGGGTTACCTGGATGGTCCAAACAAGTCGTAAATATCATGTTTTAAATCTTCATTTGGTAAACCTTAAGCAATATTTTTTATGCTACGTTCCATAGTTCTGTTTTTGTTTTGTTTTTTTTGCAAATATCAAGTAATTTTAAACATTAATATTTTTAGGAATCTCAAATAGAAATATTTAATAACAGTAACAATCTGTTCAAGTGTTATCATATATTTTAGCAAAAGAAAAATGGTTTTTAATAATAAAAAAAAAAATTATTGGATTGGTGGGTTTGGTTTAATGGATTGGATCAGGTTTGGCCTTTTCAACCCAAATAATAAACAAGTTAGGTACAGGTTGGGTGTATAACCCTTAGTGATCAACCCAACCAGATCATTGCTACTACTATTTCTTATTGTATTATTTGATTATTTTCCTTCACTCCTAACGATGTCCTTATTTACTATGTCAACATAAAAAGATTTGTAGCAAATCTGATTACAACAAACTTTATAAATATTATAAGTTCCACTAAATTTGGAATGACACACATAATAATATTAAAGTAATAAGTATATTACTTATCAAAAAAAGAAGAAGTAATAAGTATATTAACCTTTAAAAAAAAACTAGAAATTAAAGAATGGCATTAGTATACTCCAAGTCAAGCGGGTGCTTGTTGTCAAAGACACCCAGATATAGATATGAATACAAGAATTGGTACAGGGGACAAAATTGCAACTCTTCATTTCTCAAAAACCAGGTTACATATATAATCATACAAGTATCCCATCCAATATGCTGCTATCATACTTTTGCTTTTAGTTTTCAAAACAAAGTATATTTCTCAATACTTAAGTGTAAATTCAATAAAATTTCTACTATTTATGAAGTTTCTTATAATAAGATCTGTTCGAAACTTAGAATAACCATTTACATAATCTTGTTAACAAAAACAACATGGAAATCACCAAAAGGAAAGAGAATAACATATACTACAATAGGAAATGAAAAACTTGCACTCCAGAAGTACCCTTGCAGTAGACGATGTCAATATCAGTATGGTATCCTGTTGACATGGGTACTCTAAGCATGTTCATGTATTTGGGGTATCATAGCTTTTTATTGCTCCAGGTGCTAAAGCATGGGTGTTTGGATTTGGGATGCTGTCATGGAATTTAGGTTATGAAGAGTGAGTGACATCCTCATTTCCCATAGTAGTGTCCGCATGTGTATCCATATCAGGGCATCTTCAACACATAAAATTACAGTAAGTACACTGTAATTAGCCCTTCTTATTCATAATGAACCTCAAGTCTGCAAAGTTATAATGAGAACCTACTTGATGATGTGTTGAGAGTCTGAGATACCTGCTACCAGGAGGGGTGCACAGGCATGCACAAATATACATATAGACAATTTAAATATATATGGTAAGTGAGCAAAGGTTAGAACAGGATACTTCAAAGTTGTGAAACAAAGTACTGACAACTAAAGGTGTAAGCACAGTTCAACATACCAAGTTAACCATTTAAACTCTCATGTTTCCAACAACTTTCTTTGTGAAAATCATTGTAGATCATTGATATAATTTTAGAAAATAGAGCAACCTCAAAAATAATAATAACAATAATAATAAACTGAACTTTTCCGAGATCAGCACATAGTAGAGACAATAACTGCAACAGTTTTCTTTTCTATGAATAACAGTAGTCGTAATATCCAACCAGAAGCTTCCCTATGGCTAATATTAAAACAAAGAGAAGGGGGGACCATTAGAAAAAGAAACAACTTAATAACTTACGCTTTTTAAGATCAGAATAAGCAACCTTTGCTGCATTCATCTCTGCTTGCTTTTTGGTTTTCGCTGCTTTCCCATGAAAAACTTGTCCTTCTACTTCCACAGTGGAAGAGAATATTGGCATATGAGGTGCTCCTGATAAGGCTGTCTTATATATGGGTAAGGAAAACCCCTCTTTCTGAATCAATTCCTGTAAAAGGTTCTTGTATACAGAAGAATCATCCTGAAACAAGGGTGCAGACAAATGAATAACCAGATTCATGTAAATTTTAGAAAGCATCCATGAAAATGATAATGAATAGAATGCCTAGAGTGAGTTCAGAACACTTGCCTCTTCAGCGCCATCTGGCGACAGTGACATCAAAGCAACCTTTGCAGCAGCATGCTCTGCTTCCCTTAATGTGTGGAAGAACTCTAGGCTCTCAAAGGTTTTTCCATCAATAGTAACCTTACCTTTAAAGCGAAGGGCATGAGGTTGGCCTTCACGTACACAAGAATACATGGGCAGATTGATGTTTCTTCTTTGAGCATAAGTTTGCAGCTGGTTCTTGTACAAATATTGTATATCTAGGAGCAAGACCCAATGGTGAGAAAAAATATTAAATATGTAGACAAGCAACTTATGATAATGAGTGGTGTATAATAAATTTAAAACACGTGATATAATTGATAAAATTGATACACCAAATCTATTGAATAAACACAACGAGCAAGAATAAGAATTTTCCAAAACATTAAAAAAGCCTTATTAGCGATTAATAAGAAGACGATAACAAAAACATGCTCACGATAGAATGCCTACAGGCTCTGCACTGAACTCAAAGAGAAGACTACAAAAATATGTAAAAAAACCACCAAAGAGGTGGAGACATGAAGGCACCCAGTAACGAAGAAGCAACAACAACTTCAAGTATTCCCTCAATGAGAAGAATCATGGTACCTTTACTTAAAAGTCAGAACACTGTAAACTTACTTACAAATGGTTGTGAAGTAAACTTATTCAACAGAAAACCACTTAATGACATATGCAGTAACATATTTGTGTTTTTACACTTTAACATTAAGGTTTTAAGACCAAGTTACTTACTGAAAGCATTATAGTTGACCAAATGTTCAAAATATACTTCACCAATGATCAACTACTCTATGTCGGTTAAATAAGTACATCTCCGCTGAATTGACAGTACCTTATTTTAAAACCATATTAGGACTTTATAATATTTAATATTCTGACAAAGAAGTAGTATAACAATAAATGGGTAGGAAGAATGTTACAACAAATAAATCTTGCCTAATCAAAATGAGAAAGAGACATATGGAATTTTCATCATTTGTTTCCAGTATTAAAGCAAGCGATGAGTTAGCCATTGGCGTAATTCAATGATGGAACCCTCTTTTATACTAGCAAACCTAAGTAGTTTTCCCAGCAAGTTGATTAATTTTATGCAATGAAGCCTAAGCTAAGCATTGATAACATGTGGTCAAAATTAAGTATGATAAAGCATTGTCTTGGCAAAACCAAGGGTACAGATTACCTGAACTAGAAAAGAAAATAGAGTTTAAGGAAATACAATTGGAAATGTTTGGCTTACCTCCAAATTCATCTTTCACACCTGAAGCATTTCCATGAATCAACGGATTCTTTGATATTTCTTGACTCTTTGGAAACAATGTCCTTTCAATGCCTGGGGTATTGTCATGGGTGCGCTTATTATTTAGTTCAATGCTCACATTTGAAGAACCTGAAAAAGTTCATGAGAAGCAAACATAAGAACAAGTCACCATTTCTAAACCTTGAAGAGTACATTAAACCTAAACAATCTAATAAAAAATACACATGCAACATATGCTAAGGATCCGATCATCCGATCGAACCATATTATGTTCCACTAATTTAAAAGGGGAGATAAAAGCTTCTTGAATCCCTTCTTCAAGAATTAAACCTTTTTTAATCCATTCTTGAAGAATTGATCTAACAAACCCTGAAAGCTGTAAGTCAAAGCTACGAAATTTTGATGGATAGGGCGGTTCGTAATGCAAAATTTGAGTCCTAACACCTAGGAATCGCACCAAAGTAGCTACAGAAGACAAATTTCGCTTAAAATTCAAAGAAAAAATGAAAATTAAAGAACAGAATGAAATCCCCTAACAATATACTCCACTAAAAACACTTCAAAAACTAAAGAACTCTTTTGAATTCATTTACCAGAAGGGGTCGAAGCAGCTCCTCCGGCAGGCCTATTCGGGATGAAGTGAAGCTCGGGCCGACGAGGGGGAGGAGCAGCAGGAGAAGTGAAGTGGTCGAAAGCCATCTTAGCGGCTTCGTTCTGAGATTCTTTGGCGGATTTGGAGAAACTAGGGGTTTCGAAGGAGACGCCATTGACGGTTACGGAAGCTTTGTAGCGAGTGTTGTGATCGGGCCCGTCCTTCGCAGATGAGTAATTGGGTAAGCTCCATCGCTTCTGCTGGCAGAGCTCCTGCAACCGTGATTTGTACATTTTTTTTAGAATTTCAGAATTTGAGAGAGAGAGAGAGAGATGAAGCAGGGAAGAAAGAAACTGACAGTGTAGGAAGAAGAAAAGACTTGGCTTAGCTGACAAGAAGAACTTGTTCTTATAAATTAAAGTATTTGAAGGTGGAAGACGGAATTGGAATATGAAGAGCTCAAATCGTCTCCGGTTTAATCGGAGCGATATCACGTCAGTACAAACTAAGCAAGTAAAAGATGTCTGAAGATGAATAATTTGGTAAATATACAAGCTTATTTACTTTACGTTTCCTATTGTACCCCTACTTTTTATCTATTGTGTCTCTTTGGCTGGTGTTGGCGTATATCTAATTCCAAAGACCGGAGAAGAGGGGAAGAAATGGAGCTTGAATTGTGTTCGAATCATCTCCGGTATGACCGGTGAGATAGATATTATTGGAAAATATATGTATTTATTTATTTTGTATTTACTGAAATACCCTCAATTTTCAGACATTGTATGATTCCAACAATAATTAGAACTACTTGGTGCCCAAGTTAAATGAATTCTCCATCTTTCTTTTTTCTATATTTGGAGAACTACTTGGTGCCAAAGTTAAATGAATTCTCCATCTTTCTTCTTTCTATATTTGGGTTCCAATTAAATGAGGGTGTAACTGTATGCTTGTGACTTCAACAAGAGAGGAGCCTTTCCTTCTTAAGCAAGGGATATCATAGAATAGACCAGAGTTTTATAAACCGGACCGGCATGTTTTATCAAACCGGCTAAACCAGGAGCTGTGCTCTTCAAGGTATTAGCATGATAAATAAATTTGAACAGAAATTAGTCCCAAAAATAAAAATAAAAACAGCTAGTTTTATGCTAAAATCCTTGGCAATGGCAGTTGAACCGGTTGATCAGTCCAAATTGTTGTAAAAAATAATTTTAATATGTTTAAGATGTCATTGTTCGAGCAAGTAGACCGTTGATCATAGATCAAATTAATGTCTACTTAAGATCCAAAGCACAAGAAATACACCAACCAAGGTCATCTTAAACAGCCCAATATGTCCAACATTCATAAAAATCAATTTTGTGCTGACTTGTGGCAAAAAAGTGAAAATTTGTTTTTTACCATGGCTTTAAGGATGCAATTCACTTTTTTTCCATGTATCAACACAAAATTGATGCTTGATAGATGCTAGAGACATTCGGAGGCTGGAGTTGATCAGGCTCCTCCTCGAAAGGTTTGTTTAAGAATGGAGAATGATTGTCTGTTTTGACACAGACCTATGTGCCATTGATTAACACATTGTGTCTTTTTGAATTTGGTATCTCTATTTTTGACACCTGAACACTTTTTTGAATCCCGAACAAATGATGTATCAGCTAATAATTCACCATAAACACTACAGACACTTTGTCGTTACAGAACATTTTCTTCCATAAATGCTATGCTCATTAGGGGAAAAAAAGGAGAAAAGAATACATTGCTTTTCTTCATTATGAGATATATGGATAATCTCTTCTTTTTCTCTTTCCTCTGTTTTTTTATTCTCTTATGGAACCAACCTAGCGTACAAAGCACTCACATTAATGTGAATTAAGTTTCCTTTTAAGTTGGAAACTTGTCAAAAACAACAATCTTCACCTTGGGATTCTGCAACCACCCTATATTTCATATAAAACTCGACTCTACATGTATCTTTTGCCAAAACATAGAACCCGTGACATGTGTATAGTATTCTATATTAGCCCACATTTTAGAACCACCTAGAAAATAACCTTTCAAATGTCCTCCTTGGTAAACTTTACGCCACTTATGCTTAGAATGTATATCCACTAGCCTCAAATAACCACCTACACACATCATTGAATCAATTTGGTTCCATTTCCACCTAACTCGATCATGATGTTGCCAATGCATTATAGCTACCCTAAGTCAACTCTAGAGAGAAACTTTGATCCATCTTCTATAACCACAAGATTTATCTCATTATTGTTTGTCTGTCACCTACAAATATATAATACATGTTTTTGCATCAATTGCAAAAGATATCCTATACAAAAGCTTGTTATTCTCTAAAGTTTGTTCTTATCTCCCCATTAATGTCAAAGGAATAACATCAATCATTGTATTTCCCATAAGATAACAAAAACCATTGCATCTCACTATTCTTTAGGACCAACCAGTTAGATGAATTTCATGGCTCCACCCACAATTGAATACTTATAATTCATGTAGTTTAATTGGTTTAGTCTCCTAATCTCATTAGATATGAGTGATGTCATGATGCCCTTCAAGTCTATTATACTTTTCTCAAATAGTAACATTGCCACCAATTGTTCATGAGAACCAAAAAACAAGGTAAAAAGTAATAAGGCATTGTCTCCCTCCTCTACTTTGACAACTCTATGCAGTTGATTGAACACATTTAAGCGTTACAACAAATACACATCTTTCTTCATCTTTGGCTAATACAATTGCCACCTCATGTATACTTTATTGGTGATATTCTTTTTCATCTGGAATTTCTCCAACTTTTGATTGGACACCTCTAATTGATCCAAAAATATGTATCTTTCTTTATCTTTAGCTCATACAATTACCGCTTTAAATATAATTTGTCGGAGAAACTATTTTTCATGTAGAATTTATTTAACATCTCTCATAAAATCAGTTCCAAATTCTTACCCATAACATTAAATAACACTTTAGATGTAAGATAAAGATGAATTATGTTGACTGTTTTCACCTCTATATATTGCCACTTATCATCCCCCATTTATTTGAACTTGTTTTCTCTTTCCTTATTGCACCCTTGTACAGATCTTGTTGTACCAATCTACCTTTACCCTTCTTTGCCAAAGATTGAAATTACCATTTTCATCAAACTTCTTCACAAAGAATTGACTAATAGAAGTCTATTACTATTGTGAAATTACCAAAAAAAAAATCTTTAAAGAGAAATCTTACAAACAAAAAATTTTCTCTTTATCTACCAATTTCTTCATCTTCTTTCCAAATACGAACTAACAACTCTGATATCAATTGTTGGCACAACAGAAACAACTTATAATGAGATATGAGATCAAACCATTCATGATTAATACAATTAATAATAATCCAATTACCAATAAATCACAAGCACACATACAATATGAGGATTTTATGTGGTTCGGCTTTGGGGCCTACAACCACAAGTATTGTCCACTCTTCACTATAAACTACAAAAATATAAGTTATCATAAAAGAATTTATCATTTTTCGTATCTCAAACCCAAGATCCAAGAAAACCTAAATACACATAACTAAAAAGAACCCTTTTAAAGAAAAAACCCTAAAAAATAAAACCACATATTTTTCCTCCTATCTCAAGTATTGACATATATGAATAATCACTGGAAACAAATGTTATGTCCAAGATTTTGTATACCCTACCGTGTCCTCTCACCATATGCTAATAGTCATATGTTTGTTTTTATGAATTTTATGCCTTTTAAATAGAGAGCAAATGTTCATTTGAACACTTATTTTTTTAGTGTTTTAACCTTATACACCCCATTTTACCGGACCCTGAACTCAGCCCAAAATATTTTACCCAAGCCCGAACTTGACCCGAATAAAACTTTAGGCCTAAAAGTTTGGTCCAAAATCAGCCCGTTTTAAAAACAACTGGCTTCGGGCCGACTTCAAGCTGCCCGAATTAAAACTCTTTTTAAAAAAATTTGGATTGGTTTTAGGCCCATAATTGCCCCTAAATATATATTATATGGGATTTTTTTAACAATTGACACTTGACCTATTTGATGAAAGTAAATTCATTGAAATTATATAAATCTAAAAAAAATAAAATAAATAAATATAGACATAATATCAACGTATAAATAAAATTATTATTTGCTAACTAGTTTGAGGTAGGCTACGCTGGGCCTCGGGTTGAACTTGAGCTTGATCAAACTCAGCCTAAATAAAACTTTTGGCCTAAATGTTGGGTCCAAATTCAGCCCAACCAAAAATTAGGCTGGCCCAACTTGATTATTTTCTGGGCCAGACATGTCGGACTTTGGACCAGCCTAGCCCAATTAATAGCCTTACCCATTTTTATCAGTTGCAATATGGTGCGACCCTTTAAAAAATGCCTAAGGTTAGGCCTGTATCAGGGGCAGACACATCAGTGCCAGAAAAGTGATGTACACTTTTTGAGGGGTGATTATCACTTTTTGCAACTGATGTGTTTGCCCCTGATGCAGGGTGGACCTTAGGTGATTTTTAAGGGGTCACTCCAAATCCTCAGGGCATTTTTATGGGTACCTAGTTTTCATTAAAAACCTGTTTTAACCCTAAACACCAAGCCTTTATGTGTATATGGTGGGAAAACACATGTTTTCACTTCTCTTATTTGGAGAAAGAAACTATTCCTACTCTTTTTGACTGGATGCTAAAAAAGAACAGTTGCCACACAAAAGCAAATCCTCTGCGACAAGCTTAAATTACATTAATTGGACTGCCTCAAAGAATGACATGTAGCTAAGAGTGGGCTCATTTTTATCTTTACAACATTACCCGTGTATTAAAACTCTTGCCCAAAATTGAAATCTCAATTTTTTTATACATGTTCTGTTTCAATGGCAGTTTCCGGTTACTCTAATAAAAGCTTGTTGCAGAGTATTTGCTCTCATTGCACAGAGGATAGACTGTCCTAATGTCCGCTTATTATGGCCTTCTGTAATACTAGATTGCCGCCTCGAATTTGGTGCAACCACTAAAGTCAGACTAAGGTAAGACTGATATTAGGGACCAACACATCAGCTTCAAAAATATGACTTACACTCTGGGGGGATGCTTTTCACTTTTGGCACTGATGTGTTGGCCCCTGACAGGTCAGGACGGTCATGCAAGCAGGAGAGGGTCCGAGCTGCTGAAAGCCTGAAACAAGGATTCATGTCCTCTGTGCCAAGCTTGCGGTGTGTCAAGGTGTACCAGAGACACAAGGGGGGTGGGGCCCATACACCCTTTTGTCTGTGGTACACCGTGACGCACCACAAGCTCGGCACGGAGGATACAAATCCCTGAAACAATGGGTATCCGGAGCCACTTCGCATGTGACACCCCACGCTGCATGTCTGCAGACCATGGCCTACCCGGACTCGTGTCCTATGTGATGCCTCACCGCCACAGGTGAACCTAGACACAAAAGGGGTGGGACCCATACACTTATGCAGGACCCCACCCACTTGGTGTCTTGGCTCACCACAAGGCGTCACAGAGGATACGGCTCCGGCCTACCGAGTCAATTCAACGCCAAGTATGAGGCTGACGACCTTCTCAACTAGCTTACTGCCACGAATTGAGTGATGGTGCCTGTTTGCTCTTGGACCATGAAGATCCTCTGCTATCTGCATGAAAGTGATTAAAATTGCTTGCCCATTGACGGAACGGAAACGAAAAATCAAAGGGTGCTCCGGACAGTGGTATCTACCACAATGCACTGACATTGTGTTTTCCTCCGCGAATTGCGTCGCCAGAGTATAATCTGCACTCAAAATTGAAGCAAATCTCGGACTGCGTACTTCATCCTAGTGTCGCCACTTTATGTTAACACTTATAGCCTGTTTGGCAGCCACCTATAATGCAATCATTTCATTTGAGTTTATCAAGGCATTTGTAGCCATGAGTCCATGGTTTGTAACGAACTCTTTCAAATTTATACTGAATGCAAATCTGAATGAGTTCATTAGAAATCATCCCATTGTGGCTACAAAACCTTAGAAAACTTGAATGAAATGATTACATTACATGTGGCTGCCAAACGCAGCCTTATTTTATTGAATCTTATCCTGCATAGGCACCTTCACTTCATTATCCCTTCTTTCTACATATCGAAGATACAAGTAAAACACCAATTCACAAATTATTTTTTTTCATTTTTGTCTTTTTATGGATTGCATTTTTAATAACACATTTACCTAGATGTCCAAAGTAAATAAATAAATAAAAGAGTGGCAGTGAATCTAGAAATAGCTTTCTTTTGAGTTTCCATTGATTTATACTGGGCACCTTCCAAGAGATAGATGACACAGAACCCTCCGAAACAAAATAAAACAAAGAAATCAATCATGGCGATAAACTATAGTGTGAATCCAAAGTGGTCCACACAGCAGATCTAATATACTTCACTCATTTCAACACAAAGCCCAGTGATTATTAGCGATACAAGAGAATTTGCCTTCCCAAAAACGAACCATGAAAAGTTAGCCAAATTCAGCAACTCTCCCTTCACTTGGCACTGGCCAGCTGGGTGCGGAGGAGCTTGGCAGCTGCAACCATGTTGCTGAGGGCAGGCTTGACCTCGGGGTACTTGCGGGTCTTGAGGCCACAATCTGGGTTGACCCAGAGGATGTTGGTCTCGAGCACGGCAAGCATCTTGCTGATGCGATCAGCAATCTCCTCAGTAGATGGGATTCTGGGGGAGTGGATGTCGTACACACCAGGGCCAATGCCAGCACCATACTTCACTCCCTCGCGGAATACTGAGAGAAGCTTCTCATCGGATCGGGAGTTCTCAATTGTGATCACATCGGCATCCATGGCAATGATTGAGTGGATGATGTCGTTGAAGTTCGAGTAGCACATGTGAGTGTGGATCTGCCAAGATATAGAAAGATTAGCTTAACAAACTACCATTTAAATGAAATTAATAAAGTTCCAGACTGATTAAAACCAGTAGCAAGTGAAAAGAACCTGTGTAGTGTCTTGAACACCGCAGTTAGTGATTCGGAAGGAGTGGACAGCCCATTCCAAGTAGAATGCTTGCTCAGACTTTCTAAGAGGCAAACCCTCTCTCAGAGCAGCCTCATCAATCTGGATGACAGCAATACCAGCCTTCTCGAGATCTTCTACTTCGTCCTTGATGGCCAAAGCAATTTGATAGCAGGTCTCAAATCTGGAAGCAGGCTTGTATCATGTTATAAACCTATTTATAAAGCCTAGGAAAGTCAATATGAGAGCTAACATAGTTGGATTTCATGTTTTTACCTGGGTTGGTCGTTTCTGACAAAGGACCAGTTGAGAATGGTGACAGGACCAGTAAGCATACCCTTCATGGGGCGGGCAGTCATGCTCTGAGCCATTGAGGACCAGAAGACAGTCATGGCCTTGGGACGGCTCACATCACCGTAAATGATGGGTGGCTTGACACACCGGGATCCGTAAGACTGCACCCACCCGTTGGCAGTGAAGGCAAAACCAGACAACTGCTCTCCGAAGTACTCAACCATGTCATTCCTCTACATTTGAAACAGTAGCAAACAATAATTAGACTACCACTTGTGTGTGTTCAAAGTTAAAGTGGTTTTATAGAAAACTCACCTCAGGTTCTCCATGGACCAGGACATCAATGTCGAGGTCTTCCTGGAGCTTGACGACTTTGTAGATTTCCTCCTTTATGGCCTTAGTGTACTCTTCCTCAGAGATCCTGAAAATTATGGCATAGTAGAGGTAGATAATAGAAGATCAGTTGAAACCAGTTTCAGAATGGCAGTACACAACATTTCTTATACCACTCACTTCTTAGCCTTGTATTCACGGCGAACCCTCCTAAGATCCATGGTCTGGGGGAAAGATCCAATGGTGGTGGTTGGGAGGATTGGAAGGCTCAACTTCTTCTGCTGAGCATCCAATCTGGCACTCACATTTGTAGCTCGGTGGTGGTCAGAACCCTTTAAAGCAGAAGCCTGAGAAAGAAAAGACAAAAACACACTTTGGTCAGTACAAAAATTTCTTCCAGAGCACTAAGACAGAAAGAATGGAAACTAAACTCGTTAAAGCACTTACAGCCTTTTGAACAGCTTCATTGGTCACCCTTGGGGAGGATTTTCTTGAAGCCTGAGCGGTGGCATTAGCAGAGAAGAATGCCTGGAGGTAGAGAAATAAGCAGTGAGAGACTAAAAAAATTCCTCTTTATCAAGTTGATACAGAGTCCCTATTCACTGAGGTGCTCTCACATGATGCATCATTTCTTAATCGTTGGAATGGTGCCAGAAGGAATCATGCCAATACAAGGTGAGGCAATATCTCATGGGAAAGCACCCTCATGATCAAATTCCAAGTAGAAAGCCCTGTTTTGTTATCAACTTGACTGATCTTTATACAAACCAGTAAATCATCAATTTGAATGACTTTTTATACAGACCAGCGGGTTCTTCAGTCATGGTAAAATGAATCCCTTAAAGCAATAGGGCTTATTCCAAATACAAGTTCTTTTAACTGAACCCATAATAGGTATGAAATTATATGAAACATACCACCAAAAATAACAGACAAAATATTTCTGAGCTATGGATATAGAAGAACAGAAATGCTAGTTACCTCATCCTTGTGACCAGCCAATGCTTGAGCCAAGGCATTCACTTCAAGTACCTTCTGTGCAGCAAATGCCAGCCATGACTTGATTTCGTTGTCCAACTTAGGCTCATTCACAAGGTCAACAGCAGTGTGGAGAAGTGAGCAGGATGTGGATACCACAAGCTTGTCTGCAGGAGAGAATAATAGGTAGCATAAATAAATTTCTTGTACAGCAAAATTTGAAATGGATGCAAGGACAAATACCTTTGCCCACAATGCCCTCAAGAGTCTGCAGGGTATGGAGGGATGCAGCAAGATTGTCAGCCCAAATGTTCCTTCCATCAACCACTCCAGCAAAGAGATATTTGAAGGAAGGGAATCCATGCTTGATCAAATCAAGGGTCTTTGATCCACGAACAAGGTCAAACCCAAACCCAGCAACACCCTTCAAAGAAGTGAGCGTTTTGTATGCCTCGGCAGGGACATCAGCAAAGTAGGTCTCAACAATCACATTCAAACCAGATAGAGATGACTCTAACTCAGAGTAGGCCTGAGTAAATGCTTGCAATTGATGAGAATCAAGATCCATCACAAGGGTGGGCTCATCGAACTGAATCCAGGAAGCACCAGCTTCCTTTAATTCGGCCACAACCTCCCTGCACAACGTTCCGTCATTAATATTGCCAACTGGATGAGACCTGCAGCAATGATATCCACAGACAAGTTCCGAGTCCTTACTTGTAGATTGGCAAAATTTTGCTGAGAAGGGCAAGAAGAGAAAAAGATTTTCCAACACCCTTTGCTGGTTTGGATAGCAGCAAGTAGGATACAGGACCTACAAGGACTGGGACAGTGTTTACTCCAAGCTGGGAGAAGGGGAAAAAAAGGGATAAAAGAATTTAGACAAGCAGATCCAAAAATATTAATAAAAACAGAGAGTAAGCACTCCAGTATCATAAATATAAATAGCAACTAGAGTTCCATGGGTCCAGTCTAGCAGATCTATGACAAAAGATGGACCCCACTTAAAATAATTTTAAAACGCAAAGCCATCTTGTTTCAGTAAGTATTAAAATAATCAAGTATGTGATAAAACCCAATAGAACAGACAATGGACCTCCAAGGCGGGACACAACCAATGAAGTTAAACACAAAGGCTAGTGCTATCATCATCTGATTGGAAACATTGTCATAATCTCTCAAGAAGAACCCATTGATAGACCCTACCATATAAAGAACTTCCCTACAATTATCCATTATATATACTTTTATTTATACAGCTATTCTTTTCCAACAGAGTGATGGAAAAATGTGAAGAGTCCATTTTAGGGTCGGTTTTGCATTAAATTTCTTAGGCAGGACCCATCAAACAAAGGATCAACCCCACTTCGTATGTGTAACATGTAAGCTTCGTGGAATGGGCACCTATAATGTCTTCTCATACCTATGTAACATAGTTTTACCATAAAAATAGGTCATCACAGAATGAGCTACCAGCAAATTATACTATGAAAATCCAAGAGAACTAGCATTCATACCGCCTTGGCTTCTTTGTATTCATTCACTGCCTTGTGAGATGCATAAGTGAACTTCATGTCTGGTCCCAATTCGGGGACAATGAAATGGCTGCATCAAACATATTACATAGCTCAGTCCACAGTCAGCACAAGCTAGAAACACTTGTGTTAGAGATATGTGGAATGTGTCATCACTTACTAGTTGGTGTCAAACCACTTGGTCATTTCCATAGCAGGAACAGATGCATTCCCTCTGGCCATAGAGAAGTAGGTGTCAAACCCAATCTCACCGCCAGTCCAACCATACCTAGAGGGAACAGCACCGAGCATTGCCGTGGTGTCAAGCACCTGATCATAGTAAGAGAAGGTGTTGCTGGGGATATACTTGATCCCAGCATCAGCCATCTGCTTCCAGATGGATGATCTGAGATCTGCAGAAACCTTCTGCAAATCCTCAGCAGTGCTCTTCCCATCCCAGAAAGATTCCAAAGCAAATTTGAGCTCTCTCTTTGGTCCCATGCGAGGATATCCAACAATGTGAGACGCCATTGTGCTGGTTTATCAGATATAGCAAAAAAGAGGGGATCAGATTCAGATTCCAGCAGGTGTGCAAAAGTAAGAAAACAGAAAACTCAACAGACAAGTAAGCAGAAGCTCTACAATAAAGGCACTTTAATTTCTACAGATAAAACAAATGAACTACATTAAAATAGAATCAAGTTATTTACATTCAAACATATAAAAGAGAATGAAATAAATTAAAAAGGGGGGAAAACATAAAAAATAGTTTTAAAGAGGATTCCTAATTGCCTCAGAACACAAAATCAAATCCATAGCACTTCAACATGCGGGACTTGATCAAATGATGTAGATTTCAGCTGGTGAGCGCAAATAAGAAAACAAAAATTTTTAAAGCTAAGGAAGTAGCAGATCTACAACTAAGACACTTTCATTTCAACAGATAAAGCAGCTGTACATGAAAATATGATAGCAAGAGTGTACAAAGGTAATTGATATCACAGTTGGAAATTGATGGATAGAAAGGAGATTAAAGGAGAATTTGTCACAGTTTCAGACAAAAGAGCATGCGAGTACAAGGAAAAACTTGAAGACATGCAAGCCTAATGAACTAAGATATTCAAAAGCTACAACATATAGCGATCAGCTGAACAAAAATACAAAAGCACAAGATCTGCAAAGCAAGCATAACTAACTAATTCTGAATTTTAAATCTAGTAACTGTGACATAAATCAGATCTAAGTAAGGATCTGAAAATCATGAAAAACAGTAAACTCTAAATGCCGAAACACTCCATCTATGAACAGATGTAACAAAAACCGATACTTTAAATCTGCTTAAGATAGATCTCCAGAAGGGTACAGATCCAGAAACAGAAGCACCCCAACTCCATTACTCTGGATCACTAAATCTTGAACTCCAAAACAAAAAAAGAAACAACAAAGCAGATTAAAAAAACGACTATAATACATAAATGAAGAAAATGAAAAAAGAAGAAAGAGCATAAACACGTATAATACCAGATCGCAAACCACAAGATGAAGAAAATTAACCAGCAACACGTGAAAAAGGTCAAAAGATCTAGTTCATAAAAGATTTCATTTCCACCGACAAAAATCTATCTAAGATCAAAATACTAAGAACTTGAACAAAACAAAAAAAAAGCTATGCTTCAGATCTATAAAAGCAAAGCACGAACCTCGATCAAACTTAACCAGTACACTTCCAAGAAAAAAAAATCCAGCGCAAAAAGAACGACGTGACAATAATCGAGACAGGTAAATAATCGCAGATCGAGATCCCTCTAATGCGAAGAGGAACTAACAGAAAATCGAATCGAAAAAGGAAAGGGGGGGGGGGGGGGAAGCACAAAATGACGCACCTATTCGGAGGTAGAACCGGGAACTAGAAGACCAGTTCTAAGCAGGGAGAGAAGATGATAGAATCGAGTGACGCGAGCGAATGGGAGATCCTTCCGGGGCTGATTTATAGGAAGGGAATTTTATCCGGGTAGATCTGAAATAACGATCAAGCTGTGCAATTTCATTTTTAACCTTTTCTTGTCTTTTCGTGGATTTTTTTTCTAGTTTTAAATAACTGTTTATTTTTTAAAATAAAAAATTGTGGAGAGGGAGCAAAAAAAATTAGGAACAATTGAAGTTCATACAAATAGGTTAGAATGGGGCCAGGGTGCGGACACATCAGCATTGAAAAATGATAGGCAACCCCAAAAAGTTTAAATCACTTTTCAGCGCTGATGCGTCAGCCCCCAAGCGCCGTTCGCACCTATTTGCATGAATTTCACAGAGAGAGAGACAACAAAGGAGTTGGTGAAGTTCGAATCACGGCCAAAACTCGATGATGATAAAGGGTGTTTCAGTAAATACACTGTAGAAAGGGAGGAGAGGGTGCTTTAATAAATACACAATAAAATATAATACTTTTGTACCAAAATACCCTTTAGAGGTATTGTATCGCTTGCTAAGTTTGTACCTGTATCGTATGAGAGATATGTCCCGGGTAGTTATTAGCGAGTGACAGATAAGAGGTGTTTTGGGTAAATACACAAAGGTGATTGAGGGTATTTTAAAAACTACACAATAGGTAATACCAGCTTTAGTACCAATATATCTTTCATCAGAAGCTGAGTTGTTACTGACGTTACTTACCGTTTTAAGTCAGATTCTGTGCTCACAGAAGCCAAGCCGGATCAAGAAGTTGGTGGCCGCGGTTGGTGAGGAGTGGTGATGGGACACTATCTGCGCACTAACTATAAGTGAAATTACGAAAATGACATCAGCTTTGACTAATTAATATATAAGTTTGGTTCTGAGTAGGTGAGGTGGGACCCATCTCATTGCAAAAACACGAGATAATACATGATTTTCCTCGATCAATAAATAATTATAACCTCCTACCTTCCGGAAAAGGATAGGGAAGGGAAAGGGCAATGGGAAATATCTTTCTAAATTGAATGGTTAAGCTTGTTTAGAGAAAAACCATTAAAAATTAGGTGAGAACGAATCTTGTGAGAACTGTAAAAACAGCATCAGGGTGGAGACACATTAGCGCCAAAAAGTGATAATTGCCCCCCAAAAAGTGCAAATCACTTTTTGGTACTAATGCATCAGCCCCTCTGGTGCCATTTTCATGGTTCTCACAAGATTCGTTCTCACATAATCCAAACCCGAGAAAAACGGGTTCTAAACATAAATGGGCTCTGAAATTGATTTCTTGGTAGCTTTGTTTCTAACAAGGTTTATAGGAATTTTTGTGGGTATAGTTAGCAAGAAACCTGTTCATCATGAGGATATACGTTTATTAACAAACACATTTGAGATATCTATGTTTGTGGAAGCTAAACCATCCAATTTAGGAGGTGTTTCATCTTTCTGTTCCTCTTTATTTTTGCAACTTTTATTTTCACTTTGAATAAGCTGGCATGTATTTCACATAAGAGGTGATGTGATAAAATGATCTCAACCATTTAGAACAGTCTGTTTTTTTTATTCTTTTAGCCAACCCCAAATAGTTGGGATAAGGCTGTTTTGTTGTTGTTGTGGTTGTTATTGTTTTTCTTTTTTTTTTTTTCCTTTTTTCTTGATAGCCACCCCACCTCTCCTTTCCAAATTCCCAATTTGATAAAGTAGGAAATTAGATGACTAAGGGCATTGAACTTTTCCACAGCATAACTTACCTACCATTTTCCTAGGTCAAGATTCCTATCTTCTAAAATCTTTGGGGACGGGGGGGGGGGTAAAAAACAACTAAGCACATGTATGTAGATTTTAATTTGAAACTAAAAGGCTTGTTTAGTGCTGTTTCTAATTGCTTTGACTAAAGATTATTTAAGTGTTTGTACCTTGTCACACCCCATATCTCCTATTCCTTAAGTTGTTAGCACAGCAGTGCAATGCAAAAAGAATCTTTTTGTTAAAGAGAAATCTAAAAAAAAACTCTTAGTATCTAATTAGTGATAGTAACTATTAAATTTTGTATATTTCTTAATTATTAGTTATTAGAGAGTTTACGGTAGTTTTAGATTAGTTAAACTTACATTACATCCCTTTTTATGACTTAGAAAATTAGAAAATTGTGTTATCATATCTTTGTGAGGTGACAACATTTTTGGCTTGAAATCATTCAAAAAAGGAAACAAGATTTAGTCTTACGCATACAACCTTTTAAGAATAACAGGAAATCTAAACAAGAAATAAAGAAGTAATCATTGAAAAGCAATGGTTCTTAAAATGAAAAGAATGAAAACTTTTTTTCTTTTTTGGATAGGTAAATGAAAACTTGTTACTTGTGATAGAGGTGTAATATGAATATGACACTTCCAAAAAATGCATGGGTTTAAGTGACCAGCTTCCAAACTAACATATCACTCATAGCTCAGAGAGAGAAAGAATGTTCAAAAACTTCTATTGGAGAATTAAGTGAGATTGTATTGTAAAATTGTTCAATCCAAGCTAGGTAATCTCTTCAAATATAGATTCACACACCCTCCCAAAAGATCACATTATGTGGTCACAACCATTTGAGTGGTCACACCCTTTTACATGAAAAAGGTGCCGGGAATACATACAAAGAGAACATTTACATTAAACGAATATGCGTGTTAAAAAAAAATACAACAACAACAACAACAAGTGTCCCAAAACAAACACTTTTAAGTTGTATTTTTTAAGAAGAGAACCATTATAATGCACAACTGTTTTTCAACTAGTTTTAATTGTAGAGGGGACATTACAATGCATGAGCATGTTGATAGGGTAATGTTTCTCTTAAAACATTGTAAGTTTAAATCAAAATAGTTAAATCTTACAAAAATATTAATCTAAGGTATATAACCATTCTTCAAGCAAAGAGGATTCATGTAAGCAAAATGAAAATTGGAATTTAGCACCTTAACCAATACACATGGAAAGGATTAAGAATAAAAATTCCCAAAATGAGAGGAGGACATTAATGAACAAGAATACCCATTTGAAGAACCACCATACGAAAGAGGAAAAAAGAATACATAACCATGCTTCAAGCAAAGAGGATTGATGTGAACAAAATGAAAGACTGGAATTTAGCACCTTAATCAATACGAGGAAGGGATTTAGAATAGAAATTTCTAAAAACGGGAGGGGGGTTAATTGACAAGAAAACCCATTTTAAAAATCACCATATGAAACATCCTTCAACTAAGAGAAATCCTCTATTTCAGATGCGAGAGTCCAATATATATACTTTCCCTATTTATTTGTCTTTTGCTGATCAGATTGTGGTATTACAAGAGGGTTTTGGGTGAAAACATATTTATATTCAAATAAATTTGAAACAAATTTATAATATATAGTTCAAGAAGTTAAAAAATATATATATAAAATAAAATACAAAAATATAAATATAGGGTCTTATAAAAAATAAATAATTCTTTAAATAAATATAACATACAAATTATGTAGATGGAAAAAGAAAAAAAAGAAAGAAAGAAAACTCAATGCAAGGTTTACTCAAAACATAAATAAAATAAAAACAAGGTAAGATCCTATGCTAGGACCAACCCCATGATTTTTTATATAGAACATATGGTTGAGAATGGAAGACAAGAAAATATCCCATAGGTGACAGCCATCTAAGCAACTCTCATGCGCAATGCATGTCTCAAAATAGGGGGACACCTGGGACCTTGGGCTCAACCTTGGTGATACAAGTGGTCCTCCAAATATGAAATAATTAAAGAGTGTTTGGCTGCCTGGTTAAGGAAGGGAACGTACAATCTTTATCTTTTGTTATGGAAACACAATTGAACTAAAAATGGATGGAAAAGGGTAACTTACCCCCATTGCAATCCAAACAATGGATAAGCTCTTATCATGAATAAGGGTAGACCTATTGTGCCGTAAGATCCACCCACCACCCAACAAAGTTATGAAGGCAAGCCACGGCTTGAAGATGGCACGCACCCAGATAGCATGACAGAGTCGAATGTGCATTCAAGTGGGTTCCACCAAGTCCACCAACCAACTAGGTGGCGTTTTCGTGGTTGGTATTGGTGTTTTGTTGGGTGGCTATTCTCACCAAACCATGATCGCTACGTTTTGCTACTCTCCCGTCTATAAACAATTCAAAACATTTTTTTTAAAGGGTTTAACATAAAAATAAAACACTTGATTAAATTAAATTAAATTTATTAAAGATCTTCACTTACCTTGTTCTCACTCCTAGTCCTAACCTGTAGATCCCTAAGGATTAGGTACAACTCCTCCCCTACGTCAGCCCGGTATCAAGGGCCAATACATCAGCGCCAAAAAGTGTAAGTCACTTTTTCAGTGCTGGTGTGTCTGCCCATGATGCCCTTAGTCTGACCTATGGGGGTCGCACCAAATCTGAGGTGCCTTGGGATGCATTCCTCTCTCTCACACACATTCTTATGAGTTGTGACACAGCAGTGGTGTGTCTCACATGTTTATGTCACATGGTTCTAACGATGGGGTCAAGATAGTAATCCTCAGAATTTGGTACGATCCCTTACTGAACGACCAAGGTCAGCCCGGCATAAGGGCGGACACATCAATGCCGAAATGTGAAAAACCCATTCTCCAGTCATCCTTCACAAGCTTTGTGGCAACAAGTGCCTCTCTTATGG
>JAOXJP010106265.1:0-14243 GCA_025762735.1 Platanus orientalis | reverse complement strand
GAGCCACGTACGCCTACCAAAAGTATACCCACCCCTTAAGAATTGAGACTTCCAACAAGACAGGAGAGCCCTAACCAAGACTAGACGAACCCACATCACACCAAACCGACCTAGAAAGAACCACCAAATGGGATCGATCCATGGGCAATGAATAAATAGATGGCCTGATGATTCCTCATCTTCTTTGCAAAGACAACACTAATTTGTGATGATCAAGCCCCTTTCCCTCAACCTCTTAATTGTAGGAGCTCTATCCCACCACAACTCCCACAACAAGAACGAGACCTTCAAGGGGATCAGTTTGTTTCACACACACTTCCCCGGGTTAAGAGTATCAACCCAATGACAGAGAGCATTGAACATAGATTGGACCGAAAATCCATTCTCCACATCTAAACTCCAGACACCAGTGTCCTGAAGCTCCACATTCCCAAACTTGTAGTTTTTCCAACACTTCTAATAGTCTACCCATCTCCCTGATCTCCCAATCATTTGAATTTCTCCGGGGCTAGATTTTCTAAGAATGAAACACCCTGATCTGATCCAATGATTATGGATTGAGCATCCTTTGTCCATAACCAACTCATAACACTAGTGGAAAAGAACGCACAAGGGCTCTCTAGTGCACCACGGATCCAACCAGAATCTCATCCTTTCCCCATTGTTGACACGGAAGCTCAGATGATTTTGGAACTATTCCCACCCTTTCAGGATGTTCTTCCACACGCTGCACCCCGATAGACCACGAGAACATCTGGACATCCATCCCATATGCTCTTCACCATATTTGGCTACAACCACTCTCCTTCAAATGGCTTCTCTATCCACCCCAAATCTCCAAAGCCATTTATTGAGAAGAGCTCTATTAGTTGACTTCAAGGACCTAAGAACCAAATCCCCTTTTTCTAAAGGCCTTCAAACCTCATTCCACCCTACCAAATGAATCTTCCTCAAACCCGTAGAAGATCCCCAAAGAAAATTCCTCTACATATGCTCAAACTGATTGATAATGGAACAAAAAGCCTAAAACAGAGACAAGAAGTAGGTTGGCAAACTTGCAAGAACACTCTTCAATAAAACCAACTTGGCCCCTGTCGATAAATACCTCCCTTTCCACCCCTGCTAGTCTTTGACTCACTTTCTCAATAACCAGGTTTCAAATAGCTTTTGAAGAGGCATTAGCACCAAGAGGTAAACCAAGATAAGTGATCGGGAGAGGGACATAGTCGCAGCCCAAGATTGCAGCACTCTTTGTACATGAAGAACTTTCGACTATAGGACTCACCGTGGACTTGGCCCAATTCACCTTCAATGCAATGGCCGCTTCCATGATGAGAAGAATATACTTCAGGATTCCCATACCTTCCACATCCGCTTTCAGAAGGAATAGAGAATCATCAGCATATTGGATAAACGGAACCAACGGCCCACCTGAGGGAATGGTAAAACTGTCAACAAAGCCCATCGTAGCCGCCTTGAGATCATTCTACCCAACAAGACTGCCACCATGATGAACAAATAAGGAGAAAGAGGATCCCCTTGACGCAACCCACAGCTACCTTTAAAGAAACCCTTTGGGACCCCATTCACCAAAACCATGCCTTTCCAATTTGTCTTTCCCATTGCATCAACATACTCATTTGCCAATAAAAAAACAGTCTGTGATTTGCCTTCTTGGAAGAAAGGCATGCTGGGAGGAGCTGAAAACACCAGATAAAGAAGCCTTTTGCCGGATTGCTAGAGTCTTTGCCACCAACTTATAAAGACACCCCACCAAACTAATCGGTTGGAAGTCTTTAAGCTGAGAAGCGCCTTTCTTCTTTGGGATGAGAGTGATGAAAGTCGCATTCAACGACCTACACTATTGGTCTGATGAGTGAAACACCTCAAAAACTGTTGTCACGTCCTTACCCACCACCTCCTAGCAAACTTTCAAGAATTTCAACGAGAAACCATCCGGACCTGGCGCCTTGTCATCCACTACACTAGCCAACACCAACTTGACTTCCTCCTCCGAGGAAGGTCTCTCCATCCAAGAACGAAGGTCCTTGCCAATGTAATCGAACTCCACCCCTTCAAGGATAGGGCGGTTGGGAAAATGGTCCGAATAAAGCTGAGAGTGGAATTGTTCAATCTCTTTCCTACTCTCCTCTTGCTCATGAATCCACTCCCCCTCGACCCACAATTAGCTAATTAGATTGGAAGATCTTCTAATATTCGTCGACTGATGGAAGAATTGTGTTTTTGTCCCTTTCTTTGAGCCAAGCGACTCTGGACTTCTACCTCCATGAGATTTTCTCTATTCTTAACGGCCTATTGTATTCATGTTCGGTCTCCCCCCTCTCCCTCGCTTCCTCCTCATCTAAACCCCCTAACATACCTTTTAGCTCCAGCTCCTCCAACTACTTCAAACACTCAACCTTCCTCGACTCTACTCCACCAAACTCCTCCCGTTTCCAAGCCATAATACGCTCTTTAAGCATCTTCAATTTCTATGCAAACATGAATCTTGCAGTACCAACCACCCTAAACCTTGCCCACCACGACTTAAGATTGTCCAAGAAACCAGGTATCTCAAGCCACATGAGCTCAAACTTAAATGGGCGAGGACCAAGCAATGGTGAAGAGGGGCACAGAAAGATCGGAATATGGTCGGATCCCGCATTAGAAAGAGCCTCTTGAATCCATAGAGTATCATGCTCAAGCCAGTCAAGAAAAAACAAAAAGCGGTCTAAACAGTTGCTCACACTGTGATCCTGATGATTGTTCCATGTGAAAGAAGCCCCATTTAGAGGCAAATCAATAAGCTTAAATTCCTAAATGAAGTCATTAAATTGTCTCATCATCCGATGAGCCCCCACCCGTTCCTCAGGGTTCCAAATTGCATTAAAGTCGTCACCCACACACCATGGCACCCTCTACTCTTCCTGAATCCTGCCTAACTTCACAAAGTAGCTTTATCCCGTCAGATTCACAAGAACCATACATCCCCAAGAAAGCCCACTCCTTTTGGTCCTCAATATTTCTGACAAAAATAGACATTGTGAACTCCCCAATTCGATGATCCAGCACTTCGAAAATAGAAGAATTCCACGCCAACAGAATCCCACCTGCCCATCCCACAACCAGTTTGTGTATGAAATCAAAAGAGCTTATCCCCTATAAGTCTAGTTTCATCCTATTGTCTACATACTGCACTTTGGTTTCATGCAACGTCAAAACATTACACTTCCATCTCCTTAACATGCCCTTGCCTGCCCACCTCCTCTCCTCCCTCCCAATCCCCTTAACGTTTCAAGTACAAAAACTCGTCTTCATTATAAGAACTAAGCAAACTTCTCCCTTTTCTCCCCATTCTTTGATCATGACCTCTTTCCCCCCTTTCGTGTTGGATTCTAGACCGAAGACGCCTCAATTCCCTGTATCTTCTTTGAGTCGTAAGGTTTTTGCCACTTAGCCTTGGGCTCCAGCTCCTGTGCCTCTCGATTTCCCAAAAAAGACTTTCACCCTATGTTTGATGTCTTTGAAAGAATAGTCGAGTCTTCTCTTAACTTTAGCCACCTTCTTCAAAACTTAGTCGGAGTGAGGTGGCGGGGGTAATATCAAAATGGGATCGGCATCAATAACAGAGTCAACCTACCTTAAATCCATCAGCCAATCCTCCCCCACCACTGGATTAGCCAAATGATCATCCGATAAATAATCTCCCAGCATCTCCTTTCTAGATGCGAATGGCTCACCATGCCCTCACCATGGATCTCAACACCATCTTCCATCATAGGCTTCACATTAGAACAATGATCGCAAGACCCAGATCTATTACAGCTAGCACCAACACTCTCTCTCCCCCATTGGTCTAGGGCTGCTTCTAGGTGTAGGCCAAAGTTCCCCTGGAACTTGCCCTCTTCATCACTTCTATTAGACATCATAGCCACAGCCTTCCCCTTCCCTGTATGCTCTAACTCCTTGCTTTTGTAACTGCAGCTCTCAGGATCTTTGATCACCACCCCTTTGCTTGGTGCCGAAAAGGAGTTAGGAATAGATCGCTTCAACCGAGGATGGGAAGGTCTGGATCTCGATGAAACATTCTTGGTAGTTTCTGGTTAAAGAGTTTCTTGATTAGTTCATTTTCCCTTATCGGAATTTTGCTTTTTATTCATGTTGTTGATAAGAATATTAAACTTGGCATTTACGGTATCAAATCTGTCATCAACCGATGTCCTCAAATTGTGGAATTTCCTCTTTAACCCGCAAGTACCAATGCTTGCTCATCAACTACAACATTAAGAGATGCAAGTGTCCTTTCTCTTGGAATAACCATGTCAAAGCTCTTAGGATCCCAACTCAAACAGAGCAAGTTGGTTCCCTAAGTTCTGATACCAAATGATGTGGAACCAAGTACAATGTGTATGCAAAACACTTGTAGCTAATCTCAAATAACAGATAATAACCAGAAAAAACAATTCTGAAATTTTATCCCAGGGAAAATTTTGTAATTTTTCAAAAAAAAAATAGAAAATTACCAAAATATCCTTCTGACGGGTCAGAACTTTTCAGGCTTCTGAGAATCTTCCGGGCAGAGTTCTAGGGTTCTTTCCTCCAAATTTCAAAAAATTTGGATGTCTCTAGCTATATAAACTAGAAAACCCCAAGTAGGTAAAAGTGTTTTAATGGAGGAATTCAATGGAAAAACCAGAAAACTATGGGGATTTTGGCTATCCTTCAAATCCAACAATGTGGGTATATGCTGTAGTATAAATAAATAAATATCCTACACTGAAATCTTGATGAAATGAAATGGAGACCAAATAATAGACCACAATCAATAAAATCTGACCTGTCAAGGTACTTGCATTGTAGCCGATTTCTATATGCACCCAAAGAATTGATCACCACTTCGAATGTAGTCAAGCTATCAAAGAATGGTTCAGACCTCTTAAAGTAGCCTCAAAGCTCTCTGTAATGGTGCGAAGCCTTCAAAACCTTGCTTCAAAGTGCCAAAATTTTCAATGAAAATCTGTTTCAGTTAGGAGTGCCGTCAGCCTCTCTTTTGGGCTTTCCCTATTTATTAAGGATAGAGTTTTAGAGAGAGAATCTCTCTAGGGTGTTCATACAAGGGGTATGGTTAGCCTGTTGAAAGGGTTTGATTAAAATCGAAGGGAGTAGGGAGTAGTGTTGAAAAGAGAGCCAATGCGATTATGAAAGTGCAGAAAAAAAAAATTGTAGGAGGAATGAAAGAAGAAGAAAGGGGATTAGGGAAGAGGGATTGAAGAAGATGGAGGGGATAAAAGAGAGAAGAGAGAATTTTCTCACCTTGAGAATTCGTAGAGGAGAAGGAGAGGAGCTGCCCACACTTGGGAGTTTGAAAAACTCAATTCTCTACTCAATATTCTTTGCCAAAATCATTACAGCAATAGGGTTTTAAACCCTTTTTAAAATTTTGGACTAAACCCCCTAAAATACCCCCACAATGGCTCACACTAGTAACACGACCAGCCTTATTTAACCCTCTATTTGACTAAAAAAAATAACATACCATACCCAATTTACCCCTTAAAACTTGCTAAACACTAGTAATTAAAATACCCTACTCTATGGCTGCAAAAGAGCCTTGTAACATGCCTAAAAACCTGGAAATAAAAACCTTAAAACAATTTTCTACCATAGGCAATTTATTGATTTCTCCTTGGCTTAAGTTTCCATAAAGGGTATGTTTTCTCCACAAAATCTAAAGTTGCTGCATCAGTATCTCTCTTCTTGGGTTGTAGCCGTGGGCCCCCCATTCTCTTTCCTCCTTTCTTCTTCTCTTCCATGATTAAGCTGTGTTTTCTCTCTCTTCTTCTCTTCATCTCACGATCATCTTTTTTTTTCTTTCTTTCTTTCTTATTTTTTGCTAATATATCTTGCTGATTTGTTGAATTTCATGCATTATTATTATTTCTTTTAGTTAAAGAATCATCAAGAAGCTCCAAAAATCAATCTTGATTGATATCTTGGGTCTAAATTGGAAATCAAGCCTATCCCTTCTTTCCCTTTGCTATTTTCTCTCAAGAACCCATTCAAGATCAATATTTTCCATATTTTCTGGTTTCTTAATTAAAGAATCCCTGCAAGTCTGAGTTTCAAGAATTTTATGTGTTTGAAGACCTTAGAATTCAATGAAATTTTGTATGGGAATCCCTCTAAAGGTCATCTAAGCCCCTGTAAAATTTCATAAAATTCTGACATCTTAGTAGGGGTATTTTGGTAATTTCATAATTCTGTAAATAATTATAGACGTACCCTTCAGGGTCATTTCTTCCTATTTTCTTCCCCTTTAAAGTTCTAAACCCTCCTAATTCCTTCTTGATATTTCTAAACTCTGATTTTCTAAATTTTGTGACTACTTGTGATTTTAAAGTTCAATTCTTGGTTGTGCACATTGATATCTTACTTCCGCATTGTTACTTTGTTAACTACTTGAGGCTTTTGGGATTATCCTACATTAGTGCCTGACTTCAAGGATAAGGTAGACAATGGTGGGCTAAGCTGCAATTCACTGGGACAGCAAGGTTTATGTTATCCCAGAAACTTAAAGGACTAAAGAATCGTATCAGGCAATGGAATCAACAAGAACTGGGACATGTGGAGCTAAAGAAGGTTGCATGTCTCACAACACTGGAAGAAATACAGATGTTGGATCAAATAAGCCATCTCGGAAAAGCTGAAGGTGGAAAGGGAGACAATCAGGAAGAACTATTAAGGTTGGCTACAGATGGAAGACATAAGCTGGAGACAGAAAAAAGAATGGACTGGCTTCGGTTTGGTGATGCCAATTCCAAATTTTTTCCATCAAATGGCTTCCTCAAGAAAAAAGAAGAATACAATTGCTACCCTTGAGGTGGAGGGCAAAAATCTGAATGGGAAACAGAAGATTGCTAAGGCAATTTTGCAATACTAAGCCAATCTTTTCAAGGAACCGTTATGGAAAGACCACGTCTAGAGGGCCTTGTATTCAACAGAATATCAAAGGAGAAAGCTGCTAAACTGGAAAGACCGATAACAAAGCAGGAAGTGTTGGATGCCCTGAGGAATCTTAAAGAGGAAAAAGCACCTGGGCCAGACAGATTCCCCATGAGGTTCTTTGTTGAGTTCCAGGATACCATAGGAAATGATGTCATGAGAGCACTAACCGAGTTTGTTGTTACGTGAGCTCTGTGTCATAGCATGAATTCTCCCTTCATCTAAGCAAAACATTGGCTTGCCGGACAGAAGAGGTAATGGCTGATATAATTTCCTCGACTCAGAGTGCTTTTGTGAGAAGGGGGCAAATGCTAGACTACTCTTTCATGGCGAATGAATGTATAGATTACTGGAAAAAGACTAAAAGGGCTGGGATAGTTTGCCAAATAAACATGGAGAACATTTATAATCATGTCAATTAGGGGTTTTTAGATTGTGTCCTTCGTCAAATGGGATTTGGAGCCAAATGGTGTTTTTGGATTAGAACATACATCTCATCAGCCTCCTACTCCATTCTAGAGAATGGGACTTCGGTGGGCTTCTCCCAAGGACAACAGGGTTATAGCAGGGAGACCCTCTATCACCTTTTTTGTTCAATGCAGTCATGGAGGTTTCCAATAAGCTGATGTTGAGTGCTGAAGAATCATGTTGCCTGAGTGCTTGCAACATGGGTCCGGATGGTCTATCTATTCTCCTTCAGTTTGCTGATGATTGTCTTATGTTTCCGCCCAACTCCAAGGAAGAAATACACAATCTCAGAGCTCTTTTGCTGATGCTTAATGCAGTTTCCAGGCTAAAAGTAAATCTCCCCAAAATCAGGATGATGGCGGTGGGGGATGTCCCCAATTTGAGAAGGCTAGCAAATTCGTTGGGGTGCTCAATGTCAGCGTGTCCAGGGATTTATTTGGGCCTTCCTCTTGAAAGCAGACTGAAATCGAAGCACTCATGCGAGCCGATGGTTGAAAGATTTGAGCAAAGAGTTGCAAATTGGAAAGGCCGATACTTATTGAAAGGTGGTAAGCTAACCCTGATGAAAGGAGCTCTCTCAAATCTGCCAGTGTATTACATTCATTGTTTTGGGCCCCAACTTCAGTGTTACTCAGAGAAAATTTCGGATGGCATGAGGAGGGTAGGTATCATAATTTTCAAATGGTCAGCAAAAGTCAAACCTGTCTTCCCAAGGAGGAAGGTAAGCTGGGATTGCAAGCTCTCAAAGAGATGAACCGGGCTCTTTTAATGAAATAGTTGTGGAGATACGGGGAAGAATCAAATGCCATTTGAAGGAGGGAAATTGCAGCCAAATACAAAGATCATGGTAGGGGCTGGACCACAAAGAAGCCAAATGGGGCATACGGATTAGGTCTGTGGAGAGACATCTTTCACGAAATGGAGGAGTTCAAATAGTCAACTCAGTTCAAAATTGGAAAAGGGGACAAAGTATAGTTTTTGCATGGCCATTGGTGCAGCTCCATCCCCCTTTCGCAAGCTTTCCCAACCCAATACTCCTTAGCTATGCTGAAGAATGGGCTGATAAGAGACCACATGGTTAGAGATAATGACAGGGTGTCCTGGAATCTTCACCTCAGGCGTGAGGCTAATGAGATCCTTCCCCTTTCCAGAATTTTCTTGAGATTAGAAAGGGCGGAGATAGGCCCGAACAATGAGGAAGACATCAGAATTTGGTCACCCAACCCACAGCTGGGACAGTCCAATCCATTTATAACATTATAAAACCGAGGGCTAATCCGTCTACTCCCACAACTGAAGTATGGAGGTCGAAGATGTCGGCCAAGGTATGTTTTTTCTTAGGGCAACACACTTTAACAAGGCGCTTACCATTGACAACATCCAGAAGAGAGGCATTCAGCTTGCTAGCCACTACTATATGTGTGGGTGCAGTGAGGAAACCTCCTCCCACCTATTTCTGCATTGTTCTACAGCTGGTTTCATTTGGGCTGAATTCCTTCAGAGATTTCATCTTCCCTTTGTCATCACGACTTCCCTACTTGCGTTGTTTGACTCTTGGTTCAATGGGCCCAAAGGAACCCTCTTGCCTAGAGGGGAAATTCCATAGTCTAACATCCCACGTCATATGCTGGTCCATCTAGTCCAAGCGGAATGGGCGTATTTTTTTAAGGAAGGAAGCTTCCCTAGCTCAGCTAAAAGAGAGTGTCTTGGCCCTCTCCTTCCGATGGGTTTCTCACCTACCCCTATTTCTGAATTGGAAGTTTTCCGAGTAGATCTTTTATTGGGATTCCCTTATCCTCTAATTAGGAAGAGCTTGTACTACTCGTACCTTCTCTTCCATTTAATTAAATTCTTTCTTTCCTGATTAAAAAAAAAAAAAAAAAGACATGGGAAAATCCTATGATCACATGAACTAGAACTTCCTAGACTATATGATAGGGCTAATAGGTTAGGAAAGCAGAGAAGTTATATAAAAAGTTGTGGTAAGATAGTGCATTTTTCTACTTTGACTAATGGAAGCCCACAAAGCTACTCCAAAAATTCTAGAGATGTTCGCTAAGGGGATCCTCTTTCTCCCTACCTTTGTATCATGATAAGTAAAGTCTTAAGTAGCATACTTAAGGTGGGAAGATAACGGGGCTATCGAAGGCTTTATGGTAGGAAATGAAAGAATTTCCCGCCTTCAAATTGCAGATGACAAGATGATATTCTGCAAACTCCGCTAATGTTTGTATCTTTAGACATTGTCGGTCCCAAGCCCAGATAAAGGAGGAGGGTTGGCGTCTGGTTGAGAACCGGCTATAAAAACCCACTCAAACCATTTAAACATGAATCCTGGAAAGGAACAGGATTCGTATAAAAGAAAAAGTTGGGATAAGGCTGTTTGTTGTTGTATTGAGTAAAAGTAAGGAAAGACTAACAACATTGTTTACTGTATACAGGCATACATAGACTTTGAGATCTCAGAGGGTGAGTATGGAAGAACCAGGCAACTTTATGAAAGGCTACTAGATCGGACCAAGCACTTAAAGGTGTGGATTAGTTATGCCAAGTTTGAGGCATCTCTTGCTATGCAAGAGGAAGACAAAGGCTTGGACGTTCGGGAAGAGAATAATGGGTTCTCTGTTCAGGAACAGAAGCAGCAGTGCCTCCAATGTGCTAGAAGTAAGCAAGTTAGGGTGTTATTTTTAATTATTATTATTATTTTGTGTGTGTGTGTGTGTGTGTGTGAAAAACTTTGGAGCATAGTTGCAGTGCAAGTCTCAACTGTCTTATATGATGCATCAGGGGTTTTTGAGAAAGCCATTAATTACTTCAGAACATCTGCACCTGAACTGAAAGAGGAAAGGGCAATGCTTTTGGAAGAGTGGCTGAATATGGAGAATAGTTTTGGGAGCCTTGGAGATGTCAGTTTGGTGCAAAATAAGTTACCAAAGAAGCTCAAAAAGAGGAGGCCCATTGTATCTGAGGATGGTCCAGCTGGGTATGTCCATCAAGCTTCTGTTACTTTATTCTTTTATGTTGTCATAGTTGATCCGAGGCATACCCATATCGTGGTGAAAGATATTCATTAACATGGAAGTTGGGGGTGCCCATGCAAACGGGACAAACATCATATTTTGTATAAAAGAATAATAATAATAATAAAAATCCATCCAAGATTTTGCTAATCTTAATTGAACATCTGCAGGTATGAGGAGTTCTATGACTACCTCTTTCCAGAAGAAACACAGGCACCGAATCTCAAAATCTTGGAGGCTGCATACAAGTGGAAAAGACAAAGAGTTGGTTCAGATGAAGATTGACAGGGAAGTCCTCAAATTTCCTAGTAGTTTTGTGAATGCGTTTGGTGATACTCTTCTTTTCTTTGTTGTAGGAATAGTGAATTATTGTAGGAGGGGTTACAAGGGCGTAAATAGCGTACTGAGCTAATTTCCTTTTAGAAGAGCTATTGGAATACTCATTATATATTGATTGTGACAAAGGCTTAAATAGAATTTTGAGTTGATCTCTTTTTTGGTAGAAGAGTCTAAACAAATTTTGTATATGGAATAAATAAAATGTGCAAGACAACACCATGGTCTTCTCCCTCAGGTTTGTGCTTCAAGCTAGATCCAATGAGGACTATTGGGCTTCGTAGATGTCAATAAAGATTTCCTTGAACAGAGCTTTTGGTCGTAATCTTGTCGTAAGGACTGTAGCTGTAAGTGTCTTTAGGCTTGTTCTCAAACAACGGAGGATAACCCAGGTCACAAGCTGTAGCAAAATTTTCTGTGGCATTTTGTAGCATGAACAAAAAAAATACAAAGTCAACCCCATTTTAACAGAAAAAAACCATGTTTAAAGACAAGATTGAAAGAAACATGCTTTTTGTTTATGCTACTGAAAAATTTGATACAGCAGATTACGTCTTGGATGATAAAGCTTTCCTTCCTCAAATCGGACCTCATACTTCACTGGGCGGAAGATAGAAAATGACTGTAAACAATCTCTTATAGAAGACTTCGTGCTGAATTTCTCTCTTCCAGGAGCTCTAAGGACAACAAAACAAAATCATACATGATATTTAAATGAAATACCGTATCCGTATTAGGGTTAGAAAAATCGGATGGTTAGTAAACGTTGGATTACTTATTTATTTATTACTCTATTGATTGCAACGAAAATTTTCATTATTCCATATCGAGTTAGTTACTTCTATTTTTTTTTATGTTCTTTCTAAGTATCCAAGAGACGGTGAGAGTTTGTGCATGTATTTAAAAGGATACCTCAAGCTCTAGAGGCTCGTGTATATAGCCTTAGGCTTGATGTAGTGATTTATTTACCCTATTAGATGCTAATCAGTTTTTATTTAATAGTGGCTAATTAACTATACGAGATGCTCTTCCTTTTTATAGAGGTATGTTTTGTTTTGTTTATTTTTGTTTCTGTTTTTTAATTCCTTTCAGGGAGATTTGGTAGAATTAACCGTTTATTTGTCTAAATTTAGGCCTAGCTTTTGCACACAAATATCAGAATTAGAATGGCCCCAGCCTTTCTTCTAACATGATCAAACTCAACCATATCAAAATACTTACATTACCATTTACAATCTTTAATATAGTTTCTAACCTCCCCAGGGCATAAGGTTATATATTTTCTTCCATCCATTTAATGACGTTATCAGCATCTCCCTCCATTATAATTTTGAAAGGCCTAGAGCCATGGCAACTTGAAGTCCCAAGTCTCTTTCCAATAAAAAAGGGGAGAGGATGTTCTGTCCAGGATTTGGTGTCTAGGATACCAGTGTACATCATATGGAATAAAATGCATATTCCATATTCAAAAAATGCATCACCCACCCATTTTATTCCATATGATGTCTTATGGTGTCCTGGACACCATCCTGGACAGAACATCGTTTCTGAAGAAGAAAAAAAAAAGGGCTGGGGTTAGACATACTATTGTGTGTGTGTGCACTTTTATAAATGCTTTATACACATAATTGTAGGTTACATTACGTTAGTAGAGTATATAAATACTTTTAACATTAACCTTAACCTAACTTAATGACTCTGTTTAGTTAGATATATCCGATATTTGACTAATTTAACATATACAAATATAAACATATATGTATCCTTGTAGGGATTCCTTAATAATTTAAACTATGGATTATCTTCAAGATAATGAAATAAAATTTTCATCATTATCTTAAAATCCTTAAAAACTATTTTTTTGTAACTTTTTCAAATAAGCCAACAGTAGAAAACATTGCATTTTTTTTCCTTGGATGTTTTTAACTTTTTGGCACTGATGTGTTGGCTCCTAATGTCTGTCCTACCTTAGGTTAACCTAAGGTAGTCCTACCAAATCCTTAGGGAAGAATTTGATACAGCAGACTTACAGTAAATCAAAGATTATAAACCAACGTGCAAAAGTCATTTGGGTTGCAAAGATGATAGAAAATGCTCACCTTAACTAATGCTAACCGCCGCTTCCTGTCAAGCGACGGGCACATCAGTCCCGAAAAGTGAATATGCACCCCTCCAAAAAGTGTAAATCACTTTTTGATGCTGATTTGTCCACCCCCTGACAAGGTGCGGTGGTTAGCGTTAGTTAAGGTGGGCACTCATAAACCAAGCCTAAACGGGATGCTTTTTCATGGTTGCATAGCGTGTATAGTCCTTGACGTAGATAGTTGTCTTTTTTTAAATATTTTTTGGTAGAGACGTAGATAGTTGTCTATGGTGTCAATTCCTAAGAAAAAGATTCAAAGATAGCGGTTTTTGCACAAGTTCTGCTCTTGGCTGTAGACATACAAATGACCCCTTTCCCTCCTCGTGCATGTAACATACTAATGTAAGCAAACCCGAGTTCTTTCTTCTTCTTCTTCTTATTATTATTTTCATGAGTCCATCAACATCTAAGTTCTTATTCTTGAAGTTAGTCCATTACGATCAAAGTCACATCAAATCTGTAAATTTGAATTTTTTTGCCGTTAATATAGCTGTATTATGACTCACTGCTCATTGTTTTGTGTTTGAAGGTTCCGGTAGGTTATTTATGACTAGCTTTAGTCTTCAGAAATATCACAGTTGTTTTTAATTATTTTGATGCAAGAAGCACGTCTTAGTCGCTGTCCTTCTTAGGTAGCATGTCGGATTCTCCATAATGTCCATCTTATCATATATTCTACGATAGTATGGATAACTAAACACAAAGTCAGTTTGAGATTAAATCCATGTATTAACAGTTTTAAGGTTAAAAACCTGTAAATTCATCCTTGCAACAATGATCATTAGTTGTTGTTGTTGGTTTTTTTTAATCGTTAAAATATATATATATATATATATATATATATATATATTGGTAAAAATTCTTCAAAATGACATTGATACATTATGTTAAAAATAATCCACCATTATAATGTCATAGGAATTGATATTAGTTGTTATTTTCCTATAGAGGGTTGAACATAGTTTTAGAATTGAATTAACATATACATTAATAACACCAAACTTGTAATTAACATAATCATCATCATCCTATCTAGGAAGTTTCTAATTAGCATTTTAATAACACCAAATTTGGTGGTATATTATATAAAATCAATAGTTCATATAAATTAAGGTGTTGAGCAATTTTGAAATTTCATTACCTGGAATCATTTTATACCCGTATAGTATACTCTTGGGCATGTAAAGACATTATTGACAATACCATGTTAATCTCTGTTGGCATGTAATTAGTTGAGCTTATTTAATGAAATTCTAAATAAGCTCAACTAATTA
>JAOXJP010106244.1:0-14243 GCA_025762735.1 Platanus orientalis | reverse complement strand
TGTGTATAAGAGACAGAACATAAAGATCTAAGAAAATTAAAAAAGGAAATACATCACATCATCCATAGTATGCAAGATTTACTTACTAAAGCTCAAATCTAAAATTTCCAAGCAAGAAACCTTCACTTCAAACTGTATTCACACCTTACTCTATGAAATAGGAGTAGTTCTAACATTATAAGAATGAAAACAAAGAAGTTCTAGCAGAAGAACAAGCTAATTTAAAAGAATTTCTATGGTTGGAACTGAAATTTACCTAATTAGGAAAGAATTCCAACATTTTTCTTCAAAACTCTCAAATCCCTTCTCCTTTTGTTTTAAATAGATCTAAATGACCTAAATGAAGTGTAAGTAGAGTTTTAAGTCATCATAGATGAGATCCCACTTATGTGGAGGTTAAATGGGAGTAAACCACGTCATAAAAGTGACAAAAATAAAAAAAATTAGACATTTCAACGTTTCTAGGCATGCCATGATCGATCATAGGGTTTGTGATCGATCACGGATCATGAATTACCAGGAATTTGTGACTCTTTACTGTTTATAATTGATTATAGGGTTTGTGATCAATCACAGACACCACCTGAGAGGTGTGCCCCTTGTGCATCATCGATCATGCCCTATATCACGAATGCTGAATTTTTCAACTTTGATACCCTATAGTAAAACAAGCATAACTTTCTATAGAAAACTCATTTTTACAAAATGTTTGCTGGGTTGGAAACTAGACTCAAAGACCTTTTTAACAAGATATGTATCAACTTCTAATTATTTCTGGATTAGATTTTGGGGGCCTAGAAAGTTACCCTAAATTTGTGGTCCTATAAGCACAGACTCCTTGTGGGAGAATTATCATAATTTCTCTTAGGAAACACTCATTTACATAATTCAAAATAACTAACTATGACAATGTTAAAAATCCATGTGGCAAATCAAAATACAATAGATGATTTTCTTAAAGCCCTTTTTTCCATAGTTACATAGCTCTCAAAAGTGTCAAAATCCTCTAATGCTTTAATATGAAAAATTGTATCAACTGGGTGAGTTTGACGGGCTCATAAGTAATCATACAAAATAGATTGATAACAAAATAGGATCAACCCAAGTACAATCATTTATAATAGCAATATATCATATAACTTTGAAAATCAAGTGCAAAATCAATGCTTAAAACATATTTGTATGCATATATTAAAACTTCCACAATTTACTTTTCATAGAATGATTTGTACAATTTCCTTATCCTTTAAAAACATATACTTTCACTTTCTTGTCAATATGTACATTTTCACTTCATTTTCATTACATATACTTTTCACTTTCTTTCATAAATTTATATATTTTCACTATGTCACTTGTCATTGTTCTTTTATCATTTATCATTTTCACTTGTCACTTGTCATTTATCATTAGTCATTTATCAATGTTCACTTGTTATTTTTCAATTGTCATTCATTACCTAATGATGGGTTCGATTTTTAATTATCTTGTATTACCATTGTATCATATCCCAAATGGCATGATTGCTTTCAATGCATTACCAATGTATTATATTTCAAATGGCAGGACTAATTTAATATAACACTATTGTATTATATCCCCAATGACAAAACTGATTCAATGTAGTACCATTATATTATATCCCTAATCACAAGACCAATCTAAATGTATTATATCCCAAATGATAGGACCAGTTCCATTGTATTATATCTCCAATGACGGGACCAATTCAAATGCATTGTCATTGTATTATATCTCTAATGGTAGGATTACTTTCATTTTACTTCTTAAATCATATTAGAACTTCACCTACCATTGTATCATACAATACAATTATTGCTTTCATATATTGTAAATCTAATTTGAGATTTATTTCACGTTTTATAAGAAGAATCTCAATTATACATTCAATATATGCTCATTTAACTTAATTATTCTTCTAACAAATGTGAAGCTTATTCAAGATGGATTCATACGTCAATTCTCAAAGTCAAAACCAATTCAAAAGTACAATACAAGATGTTTACATACATCCATTTTCATAATTAAAACCAAAACTGGAATACAATACAAGATGGTTGACCCAATCTATAGAATACACAAGGAATTATGGAATTTTGAAGTATTTTCAATTCTCATATAAGTATGAAATGAAACAAATGACAAAGTGCTTTAATCTCATGTGATGAAACCTAAAACAAATCCATTTTCAAATCTCCTTGAGAAAACATGAGTGAATATACATGTTTGGCAACCAATAACCCCCAATTAAATTCAAATCACAAAATCACATTAGGGATTTCCGAGATCCTATCAAGGAAAGCATGTAATCATTTGCAAATCACATAGATAAGCTAGATTTCATGAGATTCTAGTAAAGAAAATCATTTACATGTGGAATTAACCATTTTCATGTCATAAGCTTTGAAATTCATAAAATTTCTATCATAAAACTTTAAGTCATTGATTTAAAAATTATATCTCTAAGATCCTAATAGTAAAAACATGTGCATGCATGTACAACCACTTACAATGGCTATTTCTTCTTAGATCTACGAAGTCACATAAACCTCTATTTCCCTTAACTTCTTTTTCAAGAAATCCTTCACACACTTTTTCTCCACAATATAAATGGTGTAGGAAACTAAGAATAATAAGATCTTATGAAAATCCACAAAAGATCTTATAAAAATCCATACAAAAACCTCAAAACTAAACAGAATCTCTCATGATGTGAGTTTTTATAGTTTATCTTTATTAAACTAGGGTTTTCTTTCCCCTTTTTCCCAAATCTCTTCTTTTTTTTTTTTCTTTTCTTAGCTTATTTCTTATGTTTTTAGGTTTAAATGGTGTAACCCAAGTTTTTTATCTTGTGAAAAAATGAGTATCATATGATTTAGAAATGAAACCATGTCCTTAGCACGAGTTTTCCATAAAATTTTCAGGTTTCAAGATTTCTTGCTCCTCATTGATCAAAGCTCCGATTGATCAAGAAGAATGGGTCACTGGCCTTGCAAAAACCTCCTTGTCGATAGGGAAACACCCTAACCAATTAGGCATAATGGGGTCTGAGTTTCAAAGGTACTCCTAATTGATCATGCCATTTCCTGATAGGTCAGAGGTCTAATTGATCAAGATTCCCTAATCGATCAAGCAGACTTTTCTCCCTATTTTTTGAGTTTGAAAGTTGTACTCAGCCCTTTCTCTTTCCTTCTTTCTTGGTTCATTCTCATAAGTCATAAAACACGTAAATGGTCATCCATTAATACACATATGAGGATTTTTACATCAAATCATTAGTATTTACATTTAAGCAAGTTTAAAGTAATGCGGCGTGTTATAAGAAATAGTATTTTGAGATCAAATTATGACAAAAAAAGACTCCCCATAGACCTTAAGGGCTCTGCCTGACCCACACTCATACGCTTTTTAATTGGATTGCTAATGTGATATTCCAAATTGTGTGCCCTCTCATGCTTTTGTCGGAGGCCAAGAAAACCGTTTTTGTATTTTGTTCTGTTTTGTTTTTTTGTTTGTTTTAGTCTAGTTTAGTTAATTTGTTTTTTTATTCGTGGTTTTTTTTCTTTTGTGTATCTCATCCTATTAATGACATTAGCATAAAGCCTAGCACAGCTCTTGTACCCCTTGAATCCAAAGTTCGGGAAATTCGAACCATCCTTTGATATATATATATATATGTATATATAGTTGTTTAAAGGTAATTAATGGTGTTCTCTACTTTGCCTTTGGATTGGAGTTTACTTTTATGGGTAAAAGCTGCTGTCTGATAAGTATATTACAGCTCAAACCTTACCAAAACCGATTCTAAAGTCGAGCTATGCTAGGGTTTAGAAATACAGTTTGGGCTGGACTTGGGTTGGGTAAGCTAAAATACAAGATTGCATTGTGTTGGGTATGGTTGGTCCTTCAACACTAATAGTTAGGCTTTGATTGGTCCCAAAACCTGCTAAGCCCATTCAAGTTACCTTAATTTGTGGATATATCTAATGATCCTCCATTGTGATAGAGGAACATATGGGTGTATCTAGTTTTATCTTACTCTGCGATGTGTTGAGCCTCTGAGATAGGTTCATTACCGCCACTAAAGTATGCTTAACACACACTGCATGTGTCCAGAGTATGACACATTAGACAAAAAAAATTCGGGCTGATGATTGTCACTTTTTCGTCTACATGTCCTACTCTAGACACACAAAATGCCTTAAGGGTACTGTTAACGGGGGTGATGCCCTCTGCAATGTGAAGATTTGTGCCGAGCTTGGAGCCACTATACATGGGGCTCCAGGTGCTGGCAGGTACGGACGTAACGGCTGTAAAGGATCCAGACTGTGAGCCTTGTCCACAGTTTGAAATCCCTCTATGGGCCAAATGGTCCTATCCCGGCCAAAAAATGTGGGTATTCTTTTTCACCCTTGAAATTTGAATTTCAAACTTACAGTCAAATCACACACATTTGTGACTGGTAGGACCATTTGGACTGTTGAGGGACGATTGGCTGTCCCCAGACCCCAACCCCCAAAAAGAAATAAAGAAATAGAAAATGGTTTGGTGGGTCACTTTATATTTTATTTATGTTGTTAGACTGTGCGTGGTCGGTTTGATACATGGTTGAAAAAAGAGTGGTCGGTTTGATACATGGTTGAAAAGAATGAGAGAATGGAATCGTTTTCATGTACTAAGAATAAACAAATTAAGCCTTGCTTGGAGCAAGATCTTAATAAAAGTCGCTGTGCTTGGAAAAGCCTATGCAAGAGCATGCGTAATTCATATTGAGGCTGTGATGTTCATATTACGTAGTGTGTACGTGTACGTGTTTCTGTTCATGTAGCACATGTAATGTTGGGAGTTTGGACACCATTGGCTTCTGGATTTCAGAGACAAGAATCTCATTGAAGTCTTAGGTTTTTTTTTATGTGTGTTTTAATTTGTTCGAATGAATGAAGTGGGAAGACAACCGTCCACGATTAGGCAGGTCTAAGACTTTTGGGTGTGAGGAGGGTGGGTGTGTTCGCTTTGTCCTTTCTGAAGGTGAGACAATGGAGGGCCATAGTTAAGGTAGGGTGGGCCGATGCCCCCAATATCACTAACACGTTACCTTGATTTCTTCCACCTTGTCACAGATTTCTGGGTTTAAAGTCTCCTTTTATTGTTTTTTTTTTATTGAAATAATGTTCTGTCCCGGATTTGGTGTCCAGGACACCAGGAGACTTCACATGGCTATAAATTGGGCTGGTTTATTTTAATTTTAAATTTCCCCCCCCCCCCCCCCCGCCCATTTTATTCCATTTGACATCCCCTGGTGTCCGGGGCACCATCCTCGAACCAAATCCTGGACAGGACATTTGCTTCCTTTATATATCAGCTTTGATAGAATGAACACTACAGATGACTGGTTTGAGCCTAAATTAGAAAGTCTGTTATTCCTAACAAAAATGTATCATAATATTGACTACACTAAGAAAGTTGTGTGCTCGAGCTATGGGTCATACGACTCTTTCTCAAGCCTATTGTTGGTCCACATTTTCTTTTTGGGCAAGCCTTAGGTGTGAAAAGAATGATCCAGACCACGCAATTTCATGACTCGTTCTATGCTATTGAACGGTGAGCATCCTTTCTTCTTAGGTCGTGCATTATGTCACAAGCCCAATTCTACAGGCCCTTTTAACATTTCATTGGCTGAGTGAGGAGTAGGTCCTACTTTTCTTATTTTAGTAAAAAGAAATATTATGTAAAACAGGATGAAAAGGTATGAACTAAGGCTTTTATCCAACCATCTAGAGGACAGATGAGCCATGTTGCTGTTGGATTATTAATCCCCGTACTTTGTCAACCTATGGGCAGTCATGTTTGAGGTTCTCTTTAGATGCCTTTTGTTGTATTTAATGCTTTATTTGTGATTTAAACTTTTACTTTTTTTATATTATAATTATATATAGGTCTTATCATCTTATTTTTCAAGTTTTCCTTCAATTCTATTTTGGCTTTGTTTTGCATTTTATTCCTTTAATCTCACATTGAAAAGAAAGCTCAAGATTTTTGAGTTTATACATAAATGTAGGACTTATAGGGGCAGGGATCCATATGCGAAAAATGTATGTGTGTGTGTAGATTTTTTGTTTGCATCGTGTGCCCTGACCAACCAAACCAAGCTAATCTGAGATGTGGTGTCATGTGTTTTCTATTAACTCCTTTATTTTTTATTCTTTTCTTTGGTTGCTTAAATCTGAAGTCTTATGACTGTTGGTAGTGGTTTGGAATGAATAATCCTTTGTCTCCTATTAATCTTTCTTACCCTCTAAGCTACTTCTTGTATATATATTATAGTTGGGATGTTTTGGTTGATACACATTACAACATACTGCCTTTTTCTTTACATCTATTGGCATTTTCGTATGTGATAGAGCTGGACTATACCCGAGTTCTCAAAGAGCTATCAAGGAACTATGCTACCTTTGGAAAAGGACTGTTGAATCCTAGAGTCTGGCTGCCGCAAACACTTCAAACACTAAGGAATAGATCTGAAAGAGAGGAAAATCAAATTCAAGGACAGAGCATTCATATGCCTTAGTCTACACCTTGCAAAAATTGATATGTTCTATAGTTTCTTCTCTTACTCTACTGATCTAGTTTGTTTATATTGTTTGTATTTTTTGTTATAGAAGATTTTTAACAAGCCTATATTTTCAACATTCTTGAATCGAAGTGTTTGTCTTACTAAAAATATGACAACCCTTGTACTCAATTTGTCCATACTTGAGCCCTTTGATGGCAAACACTTTAGACGTTGGCTACAAAAGCTTATGTTTGCTATAAATCAATTATAAATATGTTTTCTATGTCTTGATTGAACCAAAACCCTTTGAAAATGATGAACGGTATGAACCTGCTAAGACTGGGATTAGTGAGGTTTGGAATAAAGACGATAGACTTTAGGAGAACTATATTCTGAATGCTTTGTCAAATGAATTGTTTAATGTGTATTTTCATTATGTGCATGTAAAAGACATATAGGATGCTTTGTTAAAGAAATACTCTTTGATGATGAAAATAGAAAGAAATATGTTGTCGGCTATTTTCTAGAATTTAAAATGGTTGATGAAAACCCTATTTTGAACCAAGTGTATGAATACCAAAATATTTTGAATTAAATCCTTGGTAAAGAAATTATATTGATGATGCCTTCTAAACCACATCTTTGATTGAAAAATTTTCATCCTCATGGAAGGACTATAAGGGTTCCTTTAAACACAAAAGAAGGGAGCTTACCTTAGAAGACTTAATCATTCAGATTATGATTAAAGAACTTACTAATCTGTGTACAGGACTATAACACCCCACACATGTTCACACGTATCTTACACACGTGTTATATTTATATTGTATACTCATAATATACATGTTCTACACACATTTAGAATTGTTTAGATGCACATATAGTGATTTATAAATTGACATAACTTTAGATAAACACCAACAAAAATGTAAACAGAATCTTTGAGCAAACATTATGTCATTAGATAGGCACAAAAGTCTAGAGTCCAACGAAATAAATGGTAAGCGAAAGGACATCAAACAAACAAATTATAGGCGATTAGGTGAGCAAAAGGAAGAAAAAAAGTTGGAATAATGGGCTATGCCCAATCGATCGGGAGGACCCCACATTTCACTTATGGGGTAAGTGTAATTTCATCCTATACGGGTAAAATTTCCTTTCACATGTTTATACAGACCTTAGAGTGGTTGAGGAACCCTTTGGACCAATTTAGAAGTATAGAACCCAAATTAAACCACAAACTATTCAAGTTTAGAAGTTTTTTCAAGTACATAATTGTGATAATTTAATGAGAAAATTTGTATCAATCCTGAGATAATTTGAGTATGAACTATACATAATTCAAAAGTTCATTGAGTTTACTTATCAATGTGATAAACAATGCAAGAAGTCTACTTTTCTAAAGAGAGTTATAGTCATTTTTCCACAGCAAGTTTTTGTTGAAAAATCTATAGAGTTTTAGGTTTCGCAAGGTGAGCGCCTAAGCCACCACTCAAGGGCTTGAGGTGGGGTACCTTGGGTGCTCACCACACCTCTCGGGCACCCAAGAGAGAGGTTTTTAGGCAACTGAGGGTCATCCTGAGGGCACAAGCTCCGGAAAGCTGAAAAAAATAATGCAAATTTTGCCTAAAATGAGATTTTGTCATATGACACTTGCTCATTGGTCCCCCAATCATGTGTGATCTCATCATGGGTATGTTAAAATCCTACTAATACCTCAATTAGGTCATTTTTCTTTAGTTGAATAAAGATGAGAAGAGTTAAGAGAGATTAAAGAAGTTATTGAGCTAAGTGTGGGAGTTCTTCTCTAATTAGGTAAATTTCACTCACAACTCTGAAAATTTGCATAGATAAATCTTTTTTTTTCTAGATTTTCTTATTCTATCAAATTTATGCTAAAACTAATCCTTTTACAAAAGATAGAGGAAAGAAGAAAGAGGTATTTGAGGGTTTTGGAGCTTAAACAAGAAAAGAAACTAAGTTTTGGTGAGTGTTCATACATGATGTGCTACTTCTTTGTTCTTCTACTAATTTTTTCATGGTTAGTCCTTGTTTTGATTAGTATTATGGTTTCTACATCACTTAATTGTTAAGTCTTTGAAGTTTTACAAAATTTTATCCATTGATTACTAAGTTTATGAGATTTTGAGTGAGATTTCATACATGATGTGTTACTCCCTTAGCTTCTTGTCATTTTATTAATTTATAATCTTCATTTTGATTGAGATATTCATTTTCCCTTCATTGAAATGTTTTGTCTTTGAGGTTTGGTGTGTTTTCTTCATCCAAACACCCAATCCATGGAGGATTAGTGACTTCTCATGTTAATTCTCAACTCCCTTGATTTTTCTGTACTTTTCTCCATTTTTGGTTACCATTTTAAGAGAGATTTTAGATTTTCATTGTTTCTTGCTAGAGAATTTATGAGTTTGGTGATTCTACACATTCCATATAATAATTCCTTCTATTATGCCATGGTAAAACCCTTGATGACATGAATTTTTTGGTTATATATATGTATTGCTAGATCTATTCCATTTTAAGCATGTGTTAGCTAAGATTTACTCATTCTCTTTATTTGCCATCATGGATTCATTGAAATTTTAAATTTCTCTCTATGATTAAATATGAGAAGGTTAGATACTTGTGAAATTCAAAGGGAAAAACGATTTCTACTTTATATACTTGATATTTGCCTTGATTTCTCTATATTTGAGGTTTTTATTCATATCATTATTGCTAGTTGGTAGCCTCTTCTTAATTGATTAGCTTTAAACTTTAGTTCTTGTGTTATTCTATATGCTAATTGGTCATTGATGCTATTATTATGCTTTTCACTTGATTATATTCACTTAGACTTAATCCGATGAGCCCCATGTTAGCATCATCTCATTTACATTATCTTGTTTGGAACCCTTATCCTATTGTTGGTCTTGGAAAGTTAGAAAAGGAATTCCGAGCATTTGGTTTTGGTATGAGTATTGGCTATTACTTACCAGTTTGAATTAAAGGATTTGGTTTAGGAGGTGTTGTCCCACATGCGTGTGTCGGAGGGGTTATCCCACACGTATTACATTTATTAAGGGAGGTGTTGTCCCTAGGGAAGTATATTGAAGGGAGGTGTTTTTCCTAGGTAAGTATATTGAAGGAAGGTGTTTTTCCCATGGATCATGAAGTAATGGTATAGACTCGAGGTATTTTTTTGGACCTAATAGGTGAAGATGACATTAGATGCCCGCTAGTTCTGTATGAGATTTCAATTTTGTCAGAGACCCTATATGGGTATTATGAGATTTTGGTTTTATCGGAGACCCTATATGGGTTATACGGTTTTAGTTTTGTTATACTCCCGATGTCGACTACTCCATTGGATTTGTTCCAAGGTGTTTTGATAAGGATTAATTTGGATACCCTTGATGAGTTGGGTTGCTTTTGCTCTATGGTGTTCTTGTTAGAGATCTTTCTTGAGTTATGTTTATTTGAGGGCTATATTGGGCTTTCATGAGCACGTATGTGGTTTTAATATTTACTAGCTAAAATAGCGTATTTGAGAGGTGCTAAGGCTTATTTTCACGAGTACTTTGTAGTCAACACTTGCATTGTACATTGTACTTTCCTTATGAGTTACACTTTACCTATTTCAGTTATAGGCTTATGTTGATTTGGCTTTATTACTTTTGTCATATTTACTAAAATCTAATCACTGTTGTAGCTAGTTCGATTATTATCTGTTATGTCTGTTCTAATTTGGTGTTGAGTCATATTTGTGCAAATTTGATTTACTTTATTGACATTATGGATATTCTCTCATGGGATTTATAGCTTACCCATATTTTACCACCATTTTAGGTGTTGTCTCATAGTACGTGGATTTTTGCAGGCTCGTTCCCAAAGGTGGTTCATGGGGGAAAGATGGCCATTTCATCTATGCACTTTCTATTCATTTATTTCTAGTATACTACTATGTATGAGACAAAGATTATTAAGACATGATTTTACTTAGTAATTAAAAGTTTCTATTTGAGGAGATGGATTATTGTTGGTCAGTTTGAGTGAAATTTGATATTACTCTCTAGATATTCATGGTTATGCTTGGACTAGAGATCAATGGTTTATTGATTATGGATGTTTAGAGTTTGTTAGTTATATTCCATTATGTAGTTTAGAATGTGTATGTTTATATTTTCGATGCACTTTTGAGATTGAATGTTAGTTAGCATTTTATTTATGACTCTGTTGCATTGGAGTATGTTTATGGTCCTAAAGGTAAAATGAACAAAATTTATAGTGATTAGGACATGGATTTAGATAGTGGTGGCTCGAATTCACACCTAAATAAGGTTATGAATTTCGAGGCATTACAGTATGATATCAAAGCAGCTAGGTTTGGATTTTATAGACTCTTTATGTTTGGAGATGAGCTTATTTTTGGGAAATTCATTAGAATTATGTTAAGTCAGTGGAATTGATATTGAGGATTAATTGATGATTTATAAATGGTGTCTATATGATTGAGAGAGTCAAGTATCTTAGATATGATATGAATATTGAGGTATGCAAGGTTCTAGATTCACTATTTCTTTGATTTTAGAAGATGTCACATCGTAGATCTACTTCTTCCACTATCTAACCAGAAACTGAGTACCTTACTAGTATGTTGTGAGCAATCAAGAGTTTAGTGGAAGTAGTGGAGAAAAATATTAGTGTTAGAGAAGACTATAGTAAGAATCAATCTACCCCTAGAGGCATCAACAAAGTGAAGATTAAGGATTGTAAGATGTTCAAGAAGATGACTCCCAACGATGTAAAGAAATGTAGGATTTATAGGAAGAGACATCAACATATCTATCACTTTGGGACAGGGGCATGCTTCAGATGTGGGCAACAAGGCCATTTGATTAGTAATTGCCCAACATGGGAGAATGAGTTGCCTCTAAAGCCTATAGAGGAGGAACAAGCGTTGATGAATCAGGAATATGTGTATGTTGTGACTGAACAGGATGTAGAGGCATTTGGATCGGCGGTTACAAACATGGAACGATCTGGAGTAGAGAAAGGTAATTTTGTATCCTAGTTTTGACATAAGTATATTGTTCAATTATGGTTCTTTCATGTTATATGTTGATGTAGTATATGTGCATATAGCCCAACTAAGGATAGGAACATGATATCTTTTGTATGTGTGGTTGGATTTTCACTTCGCTTTAGGAGTGGTAATGATGCGGTGATAGCATATAATTTCTATCTGATTTGGGTAGTTTACTAGTAGATGATGAAAAGCGGAGTTCCATGTAGGAACTACTAGGAGGAGTTGTCCCTTGAATTTATTTATATTTACTTATTATAGGAGGGGCTATCCTACATGCATCACATGCATTCATTTATCGGGAGGTGTTGTCCCACATGCATGTGTCGGAGAGGTTATCCCACATGCATTACATTCATTCATTTGGGAGACGTTGTCCCATATACGTGTGCTAAAAGGGTCATTCCATACACATTTTATTCATTTGGGAGGCATTGTCACATATACTTGTGCCAGATGGGTTATCCCACACGTAATGCATTCATTTATTTGGTAGGCATTATCCCATATACATGTGCTGGAGGGGTTATCCCACATGTATTGTATTCATTTAGGAGGCATTGTCCCACATACGTGTATTGGAGGGGTTATCCCACACGCATTGCATTCATTCATTTGGGAGGCATTGTCCCACTTACATGTGCTGGAGGGGTTATCCCACACGCATTGTATTTATTCCTTTAGGAAGTGTTGTCCCACATATGTGTGCCAAAGGGGTTATCCCACACGTATTGTATTCATTTAGGAGGCGTTGTGCCACATACGTTGTCGAAGGGGTTATCCCACACACATCACATTTATTTCTTGGGAGGTGTTGTCCCATATACGTGTGCTGGAGGAGTTTTCCCACACGTATTGCATTCGTTCCTTGGATTTATTCTTTAGGAGAAGTTATCCCACATGTATTTGAATTTAGAAATGTGACCCTATTTGTGTTTGTTATAAGAAGTGGTACTTTATATTATTTGTAGACCCGAGTTGACAACTTAGAAATCTCAAGATGTTTGGTGGATTATCTAGTTTTGATAGTAGGTAAAGAAAGGTTAGAGACACATGGGATGTAGAAGCTTGGCTTATGCAACTTGAGAAGATATTCAATGTAGTTTGTTGTACTGAAGCATAAAAGACCTCCTTTACAATCTTTATGTTAAAAGGGGAAGCTAAGCATTGGTGGAGAGCCACCCGACGTACTTTTCTTATTTAGGATAAATAATTACTTACTTGGGGTATATTTGAGCATGCATTCTGAAATAATTATTTCCCACAAAGTATTAGGGAGGCTAATGAAGCTGAATTCATGAGCTTAATTCAAGGGAACCTCATGGTTTTGCAATATGAGGCCAAGTTCATTGAGTTGATTAGATTTGCTCCTCATATTTCTAAGAATGAGGAGAGGAAGGCCAAATTTTTTTAGAAAAGGCTATTGCCATGATTGTAGAGCATTACCATGATGGTAAAGAAGGAATGTGATTAGGTTCAGCAGATTCAAGATCAGAGTAGGAAATGTCCAGGTCAAAAAAGGCTATGTCCTAGTGCTTGTTTTAGATGTGGCAATACGGGTCATGTGATTAGAGACTGGCTAGTGATGAAGAACGAACAGGCAACCAAGCCTACTAATGGGAAGTTGAGACCAAAGATACAAGGGAGAGTATTTGCGATTATTGAGAAGGATGCAGAGGCATCCATTACTGTGGTGACAGGTATTCTTTGTTTATTTTCACATGATATTAGAGCACTTGTTGATCCTGGTTTCCACACTCTTTTATGTCTACTAGACCTAAGGACACACATTGATGCTACACTAAAACCATTAGAGTATGATATAATTATATCCACTTTGCTTGGCAAGACTATGATTTCTGAGTAAGTTTATAAGTCATGTGTAATTAGGATTGGGGAAGTTGAGTTGTTAGCAGATTTGATTCTTTTGGACCTACAGGACTTTGATGTTCTTAGGCATAGATTGGTTAGCCACTCACCATGCTAAGGTGGGTTTTTTAAGCAAGGAAGTGACCATTAGTATTTCCAATCATCCCAAGTTTGTATTCAAGGGAATACAGAGTTTCCCTAAGATTGTTTTTGCTCTGTGAGTAGAAATGTTAATATAGAAAGGTGGGTTACAGTACCTAGCTTACATTATAGATGACCTGAAGGATAGAGTGTAGATAGGAGACATATCCGTTGATAGAGATTTTGGTAATATGTTTCTTGATGATCTTCCTGGCTTACCTTTAGATAGGGAGATTGAATTTGCAATTGAATTAGTGGAAAGCACTAAGCCTATTTCTATGGCACCATATCATTTGGTCAGTTGAATTGAAGGAGCTTAAAGTAAAGTTGTAGGATTTGATTGATAGAGAATTTTCCCACCCTAGTATTTCACCGTAGGGCACACCAATTTTGTTTATGAAGAAGAAGGATGGAATTATGAGGCTTTGTATTGATTACAGACAATTGAACAAAGTAACTGTGATGTTAGCACCCAAATTTTGACTCGGGTCATTGGATAGCATAAGGACAACATAACAACATTTAGGCATCAAGACTCTAAGCACCCTTGTCTTAGGAAGAGCAAACCTAGAC
>JAOXJP010106233.1:0-14244 GCA_025762735.1 Platanus orientalis | reverse complement strand
ATCAAATCAATTAAAAAAATTAAGATTTCAAGTAAAAGATTACAATAAATCAATTCTTGAATTAAAGAAAAGGGATTTAGGGTTTCTTGAATAGGGAGAATGCTTAAAGATGTTAGGTTTAGGGTTTAGAAGATGGGATTAATAGAAACTTAGGGTTTCCATGAAGGGAAGATGAGGAAGATGCTGTATGGAGGACTGATTTTCCAGATTACAGATTCAAGAAATCAAGAAAATTTGACTCTTGATGAATTTTTAATCAAGAAACTCCTAGATTTGCAGGAACTAATTAAAAAAACAGCAATAATAATTAATTATAGAGGAGAAGGAGGAGAAATAAGAAAGAAATGTGAGAGGGAAAGGGGACAGAAAAGTACCCGGTTCCACTCGTGGACACCACAAAATAACTCAATTTTTTATTCAAATTTCAAAACTAATTACATCCTAATGTATGGTTCTATATATAATTGACTCCAAGACTCCTAGTCCATTTGGTAAAATTTTTTTTAGGTTTTGTTGTTAACATGGATCAGTTTCATGTTGTTTTGCCCTTTGGCTTTTCTTTTTGAGTTGGACTTCTTTTGTATTTCTTTTCCCTTTACAACATTGTTAATCCTTGTAAATTGCATTGGTTTATTTGTGCATTCGCTTTCATTGTACATGAAACATTATCAAATACCAGGCATTATATTTTAGCAGCTTATGTAGTACAATGTAATTCTAAGTATTCGATACATTTTGATATTGATCTTCTAGTCTTAGGACACTTCTCTGTCAGGCTTGATCCTCTTGCAACTGATGATATCGTTATTTATTATTTTGCAAGTACCAGCTTTTTCTTTGGGAAGTAATTTGTGTCTGTCTGCATCTTTTATACCTGTACGGGAGATGACAATTCAAGGCACCAGTCTTGCTTGTAGTTTTATCTTTTGTTTACAATTCTTGTAGGTTAATGAAGGCAAAGGGAATTCACCAGTGGATATGGCAAAATCTTATATGCGTGCTCGGCCTCCATGGGTTTCTCCATCTTTGAGTCATGTTGGATCCCAAACTCCTTCGCCAATTGGGTTATGCCATTTTAAAGAAGAGATCCCCTATGGAGCTAGTGGTCATTCATTGTCATCGTCCAAGGTGCCACCTAAAAAAAATCTTTATTATCTCTTATAGTGGTTTGTTTTAAAGCTGTTTGAAAATTTATTTCATGGACCAGTTAAGGAATTTGCAATGGAGATTTTATTACTATTATTATTGTTATTATTATTATTATTATTATTATTTTTTTTTTGGGGGGGCGGGGATCCTTATGCAATACCTTTTACATTTTGTTACCATTTAACTTATAAACTGCAGTATGTTTAGTTTCAAAAGAATCATGGACTTAATTTTAGAAAATTCAATAGAGGAAGGACCTAAATAGGTTGATGCAAAAGTCGATAGAGTGCCATGCATATATATGTATTTCTAACCTTCACCATGTGTTGTGTTGGTGAGTTCACAAATCCTTCACTGGACAAAATTGCAATCTTCTATTCTTTTTCAATCAAAACTCCCATGTATGCGATGAGGTTCTCTTTTAAAGGTTTTTATATATAATAAAATGAGTTCTGAATTGTTGTTTTTTGAAAAGTCAAAGACATGTAGACATTAGGTTTTTTTTCAATTGAAGAAATAAATTTTATTAAAAAAAGAATGAAAAACCGGAGTTGACCCAAAAAAGTAAATGAGACTTTAACCCATGTATCTCCATGATTTAACCAATGTATCTCCATCATGGGCCACCCTTTTGCATTTGCTACCGTGTGGAATGACTTCATCCTCACTATTTCCATGGAATTAGAAACTATGTTGCATCCTTCTTTAGCTTTCTGGTTACCATTAGAACTTCATTGATCCTTCTTTGTGTTTCTTCCATCAATCACTATTCTATTTCCAGCTCCTATTTTCTCACCATACTACATTCATGGAAGGAGATCTCTCTTGTCACAAGGATTGTGGTTAGATTTCTTAAACATGACTATTGGTATCTCACACAGTCACACCTTGACCACCAGAGTCTCACACCATGTCCATCTGTATCTCATAATGACCACCTGAACCTAAATTGATGCAATTAGCCGTGCATGGATTTTGAAATTTCAGCCCTTCTCAAGGTAGGAAAACAAATCTTGAGAAAAAATGCATTCTTGGCTGTGGGCCCCAGCAGGTCCCATAGAGTCTCACCAATCTTGTCAACTTGTTTACTGGTCTAAAACAAGGGGGGCGGCAGCCATAGACCCCTCTCCCTTCTTTGTTTGATGCTTCAAACTAGTTTTCTCCAGTAGCAAAAGAGTCAGGGTGGCAATTCTGTACTTATTTTTATATTTTGGATTGGTTGTGGGTACAGGTCGAGTCTAAATGAGGTTATTGTAAGTGGGAGTAAATATAAATCATTAGTAGGGTTAGTAGATTCTTTGGGCCTTGAGTTTAAGGTCTATTTAGGAGCAAGGTTCAAAATGTCGGTGTCGGTGGAAATATCGATCAAGTCAAAATAAGACATATATCGGAAATGTCGGAAATATCAAAAAGAAATATTGTAAAAATCATGGAAACTTAAGAAGCCTATTCTAATCTAACTACATATGCACAAGGAAACAAATATATTCATTAGGAATGACAACTTATTTTAGTACACTTGTATTTTAATATTCTTTAAAAATACACATGTATACGTAATGGTTAACAAAAATATTATAATCTAACTGTATAAGCATAAGGGAACAAGTAGATTATCTTCCTTTTCTTTTTTCTTATCTTTAATTTATTCTTCTCCCTCCTTTTACTCTCTTTGAAATTTATTGTTTTTCATATAACTTTTTATCATTACACAATGTCGATATTAGACAATAATACACTGAAAGGGGAAAATTCGCCCAACACACCGACATCATACATCATGTTGACCAAAAAAAAATTTTTATAATGTACTTAATGTTTTGTGTCGGTATAGGAATATGTCGTGTCGGTCCTGGTAGACATGGACATACGTTGGAAGATATTTAAGATATTTCGAGATATTTGATACCATGTTTAGGAGTCTTATTTCCATCACTTTTATTTGGGCTTTAAATCTCATCCATTTGACTTTGGTGTTATTTAAAAGGCTATTGAGTTATTTTTCCAAAAAGACCAAGATCCCCTATAATTTGAGTTGATCTGTGAGAGTTATGGCAAATTACTGACAGGATATCACTTTGTGGTGGGATATTCTATTTTGAGTTTTTTCTTTATTTGGATTTATCTTTTAGGTTCTTAATAATTATGGTTTTTTTAGGATTATTTTTGGAGTTTTATAATTAATATGGGTCAGGTCAATGTGACCAAGAAGTGAAGTTAATTTATCTTGAAGAAATGAAAAGGATTATGGCTGAAGAATTTAAATGTGTAAACCCTAGCTAACATTTCTTTCTATTTTCTGTTCTTATTCTATATTTTGCACTTATTTTCTGTCATTTATCCACTCTTTCTTACTTTAATGTCTTAATATTTGCTAGTGTTATATTTCTTTAACCCTAACCCTAAGCTTTTTGCCCTCTAAAAAACTAATTTCAGAGCCTGTCCTATGTCATAATTCTATTTTAGTAGATTACAATTTGGTTTTCCGAACTCTTACCTGTCTAAATATGTATTGCACGGGATCAGGCTCAATTTCTTGAATCGCCTTTCACAAAGTACAAGACATAATGAATTTGAATTAATAAATCTGGAACATATTTATCTTCTTTTTTTTTTATTTTTATTTTTATAATTATTTCATCTTGTGTATGAAGGATCTAGACGATATTCGGCTTACGAAGGGAAAAGAAGGCAATAGTTCTGTTTTTGATGACTCTCTGGTTCCACATTCCATTTCAATACAACGTAATGGTAATATACTGATCTTTTTTGTGAAAGTGCATCTCATAATTTCACGTGTTTTGTCTTGTGGCAATTTTTTTATTTTGTGTTGACTATAGTGATTTTTAATTTAAGAGCTGTAGTCTTTCATCTGGTGGTAGCTATTATCTGTTCATTAATGAGCCTTCTATTTTAGATCCACAAGGTTGCTTACCAGATATGATAAACTCCGGACCAGAAGTTACATCAGCAGAAGATGCCAAGCCTTCATTGCTGGGGTTAGTTTTTTTTTGCATGTTATAAACCCAAAGTCAAATGATTTACAAGTACTTTGTACACGTAAGGGAACATATAATAAAATCTTGTTCTTTCCTTTCTTTCCAATTTGTTCTCCCCCCCCACCCTCTCTGGTGTACAGTGTATTCCATGAACTCCGATAGTCTCCAATGCTTGAATTTTATTGTCAAAATTCTCTAATTTTAAATGCTATGATTGCATCAGTTCTTGAATTCTTGGCATATATAAAAAATGGCCCTTTTAGTATCATTACAAATTTTTTTTATTGAAACCAAAATGTCAAGATTATGAACCTTTTCCAAATATCAGGGGCCCAGCAAACAATCAGGCAATAACCACTACCTTCTCAATGCCTGGATAATATTTGTAACATATCTGGTTCCTCTGTGATGAGCATGTATGGATAACCATTCTGGCCCATAATGAGGGGAGTCTAGAAACTAGATCAACCATGATGCAGTAAGGAAACGAAATAAAATGAGAAGATAGCAAGACTATGTAGTTTTGGCAGTATGCCTATGTTTGTAGGGTAAGAAAGTGATTTTCACTAGCTCTGAAAATAGGGTACAAAGCTTGGATCTCTCTCTCTCTCTCTCTGTCACACACACACAAACAAAAAAAAAAAAAGCATTTTTCCTATCACCCTAAAATGAATTACCCAGAGAGTATAAATACTCGGTACATATACTAAATGCCCTCCAATACAAAAATGCTGCCCTATAGCATTTTTTTTTTTTGGGGGGGGGGTGGTTGGAGGCGAGAAGGGGAAGCACCATATCCCTTGTGAGTCTCAAACAGGTTAAGTATTTATGCAATCCCTGGTGATCAGTCACCTAATGAATATGTGATGTTTATCACAACAATAAAGCCCTATCTCAACTACTTGTGGTCGGCCACATGAATCCTATTCACCCATTCCGCTCTATAAGGGCCATATCTTCCATTAGATCTTAAGCCCTCGTGTCTCTTATATATTTAACTTGACTCATTGATCTCTGTTGCACATGACCTAACCATCTTACTCAATTTGTCACCTATTGGTACTACCCCTAGCTCTTGCGAATGCATTCCTGTCTAGCTCAATTCTTTCTAGTATTGCCACTCATTCATTTCAACATTGTCATCTGATCTACACTCATTCTATATATATGTATTTTTTTTTTTTTTTGGATAACCATTCTATATATATGTTGTCTCTTGGTTTCCCAACATTCTGCTTGATAAAGCATGGCTGGTCTTATAGATGTCTTATAAAATTTCCCTTGAATTGAATAGTGTGCACCGATCACGCAACACTCCAGAAGCACCTCTCCACTTCATCTGCCTCGCTGTAATCCTAAGAGCAACAACCTCTTTGATCTCTCCCTTCTTATGGATGATTGAACCTAGATAAGAAAATGGTCACTATAGGGCATCTATTGGTTATCAATCTTAACAGCTCCCTCATTTCATGCATTCCCTCTCATTTATTTTAGTCCATCTTATTTTATCCTATCTTAAAACCTTGATTCTAAAACATCAATCCATAGTTCTAATGAGACACCTATCACAACAGTGAGAAAAAAAAATCATGAGGTATTTTGGCGAATACACCCTGGATAATGCAAGGTTGTTTCAATAATTACTCCACTCAGATGTATTGACCAAAATATCTTGGATGCTGTATTTTATCTTGTGATTGGTTCTGTAGGGAAAATACCTATGTGCTCTGTTGCTGAGGATTCAGACTCCTTATTAGAATCTCATCTCCCTTGACTCTGTGGGTTATTGTTTTGATATCAATATCCTGTTACTATATAAGATATGCTTAAGGGGGATGGATGTCCTTTGAGGAGCTTAAAATCAGCTTAACTGCCTTCTAAATGATAAGCAATGGCTTGCTTCCTTTGAGTGCTTGGAGAAAACATTTGGTTTGGTAATATCATTGGTTTCCATCTTATTGGAGGTTGAGAGTAATGTATTTGTCACCTCGTTTAAGTCTGTTAACAATGTTGTAATGAGGTGCAGAGGCATTTCAGTCCATGCACCATATTTTATATATAAAAGGGGGAGGAGGAGTCGTTAGAAGACGAATCCTCTCTCTCACTCTTTTGGCTCTCTCATCTTCTTATTTTATTCTCTCTCTCATTCTTTCTTTTCTCATTGATTCTCTTTTATTCTTTATTACCATTTTGTTTACTTTAAAACTTCGACATGGTATCAGAGCAAATCTGATTCATAAACTTTTCAGATCTGATTTTTCCACATTCCGATCTAGTTTTTTCTCTCATAAGAACATTGTTGTTGTTGGTGGAATAACTGAAGAGTTGTTTTAAGAGTGCACCAATCACTCATGGTGCAGTTTTGGTGTCGTATGCTGGAAACGTATAAGTGTGTATCTCTCTCCTCCCAATCAATAGAAAGAGATATGCTATGTGCTGATTTGATGTAGTTGTGCCTACATTGCTGTGTCAAGTCATTTATCTAATTTGGTGATGAATTGATGTGACTTGTTGTTTTTTTATGTTAAGTGTCTGTTTTCCTATACTAAGTGCCAGCTTTTTTGGACTATTGATCCATTGAGGTGTGTAGTGTGGATTCTCTTTGAAATCTGCAGTTAGTATTGCTAGGGATTGCTGATTTTGTTGTTAAGAAATCAGATATGAAGGTTTTGAGATCTGATCCATCTGTGAATAATATTTGTGACTGATTTATTGTTTCAGAGTATTCCCTAGAGTAACCACTCATCATAATTACTATGGCGTCAACCAGTATTGAGAAGAAATCTGACAAAGTCTCACTTATTCAGCCTTTGGATAGCACTAACTTGTGGATTACTAGTGTAAAACTGAATGGAACAAATTATGTCTTATGGGCATAGGCAGTTAAGGTGTTTCTTGGGGCTAGAAGGAAGTTGAAATTTATAATTGGGGATCCTCCCTCTAGACCAATGAGGATTATGATGACTGGTTACAGGATAATTATTTGGTTATGACCTGGTTTTGGAGCAGTATAGAACCATGGATTAATGCAAATGTAATGTTTCTAGATACGGCCAAGCAAGTATAGAAAACTTTACAGGAGATGTACTCTATGGATAAAAATCTCACCTGAATATATCAGTTATATGAGAATATCTTTATTTACAACAGGGAGACAAATCAATGAATGAGTACTAAATTTGTATCAGTCCATCACCAGTGAAGTGAGGAGTTTCAAGTTACCAAATTTTTGTTTGGTTTAGACCCTAATCTTCAAAACATTAAGGGGAAGATACTAGCAAGTGTTAGTGTTTCATCTTTAAACAATGTGTATGCTTGAGCTCTCTAGGCTACTCTTTTTTCATTATCTCCTATATTTGAGCATTTTAATTGAGAAAACTCGGCTCTTGTATCTTTGGATGAATGTTGATGTGGTAATTTGTCTAGAGATAGAGGCTTTGGTGTGAGTGGTGGCCAAGGTAGAGGACGGACTTTAGATGTCCCTTGCAAATGCAATCATTGTGGACAAACCAACCAATTTTCTGAGAAGTGTTGGAAATCATTTGGAAAGCCTACTTGAGCTAATGTTATGACTACCTCGTGATTCATCAGTAGAGGAATGTCACATAGGCAAGGAAGCTTTTAGTGCATCGTCTGGTCATGTTTCTCTCTTAAGTGAAAAGTAGAATGCATTGTTGTAGCATGTTCAACATCAGACTATCTCTTCTAGCCAGCTAGCTTCTACTGCTACTCTTTCCCATTTAGGTACTGCTTGTCTTGCTACTCAGGGGTCATCATGGGTTATAGATATAGGAGCCTCTGAACATATGACTGGTATGTCCTCCCATTTGACCTACTTTGCTTCATCAGCTTTTACATCCATAGTGGTACTTGTTGATGGCTCTCCTCAGTCTATGAGTGGCTATGGAGATGCTAATTTAATCCCCTCTCTATCTCTTTTATTTGTTTTATAGGTTCCTAAGTTTCTATTTAATCTATTGTCTATTAGCAAATTAACTAAGTCCTTAAATCGTTTTGTAAATTTTTATCCATCCTTTGGTGCTTTTTTAGGACCTCAAAACGAGGAAGATGATGGTGAATGAAATGAAGCTAATGGGATTTACTATCTGGATGGAGAACCAAGAGGAGGTGGTGTGGCTGCTCTTAGTTATAGTGTTTCTCCTCTCGTGTGGCATAGTCGCTTGGGTCACCAAACTCTTCAAAAGTTGAAGTGGAGATTTCTTCTTTGGAGTTTGTGTCTAATTTAGAGTGTGAGGCTTGTCAGTTAAGCAAGCATCATCATGTGTCCTTTCCTAGTTGAGTTGAGAGTCATAGGTCAAGTCCTTTTGCTTTGGTACATTCTGACATTTGGGGTCCTACTAGACATAAATCTTTATTTGGATATTCATACTTTATTACATTTGTGGATGATCATTCCCACATCACATGGTTATTTTTATTGAAAAATCGTTCTGAATTATCAATTATTTTTAAATTGTTTTATAAAGAGGTAGAAATTTAGTATGGGTATCATATCCTTACTCTTTGTTTTTGACAATGCTAGAGAATACATTCAATCTAAATTATAGGAATTATGTACCTGACATGGAATCCTTCATCAAACTTCTTGTGCACATACTCCAGAACAAAATGGAGTGGTAGAACGAAAGAATAGACATCTACTTGATATTGCTAGAACCTTCTTTCATATGAATGTACCAAAAACCATTTGGGGGGAATGCCATACTAACTGCATGTTTCTTGATGAACCGCATGTCATCGTTTGTACTGGGTAATAAATCTCCACATTTAATCTTGTTTTCTGATACTGAATTTATTTTCTCTTCCTCGAGTTTTTGGGTGCACGTGTTTGTTCAGGTTCTAGATTTTGGTCATGATAAATTATCCTCTCATAAAGCTAGCAAATGTGTTTTTCTTGGTTATTCCCACCCTCAAAACGGATACAAATGTTATAATCATTCCTCTCATTGTATATTTGTGAGTGCTAGTATTACCTTTTTTTAGAGTACTCATTACTTTTCTTTTGAAGAACAAGGTCTTGCAATTGATATCTTAAGTGGTCAACCTGCTAATGTTGAGTCATAGGTTTTTTCTCTTTTTTTTTTAGTGCCTACAGCTGCACCATTATCATCTGAAGCTCCACTAAATGTATATTAAAGGAAGTCCAGAGCTCCTTTAACCACTAATCACTCTCCTCCACTTGAGGCTTCTACTTCTCTTGATTTTCCTATAGCTCTATGAAAATGTAAACGTTCCTACACTCCTTATGCTACTGCTAACTTTGTGACATATGTCAGGTTTTCATCTATATTTTATTTACTTTGCTTTATCTTTGTCTACCATTTCCTTACGTAAGTCATATGCATAGGCTATGCAGTATTCTGGATGGAAGCAAGCCATGGGTGTTGAGATGGTTGCTCTTCACCAGAATACTTGAGAGCTTACTACTCTTCCTCCAGGTAAATAGGCAGTTGAGTGTCGTTGGGTATACACCATCAAGTATCATCTTGATGGTACTATTGAAAGACTTAAGGCAAAGTTGGTTGCTAAAGGCTATACACAGACATTTGGTGCTGACTACTTTAAGACTTTTTCCCCAATTGCACGTCTTAATTCTATTTGCATGCTTATATCTATTGTTGTTTCACTACATTGGTTGTTGTATCTATTAGATGTAAAGGATGCCCTCCTTAATGGTGATCTACAAGAGGAAGTTTATATGGAGAAACCTCTAGGGTATGTTGCTCAGGGGGAGAATGACAAGGTATGTCGGCTAAGGAAGACAATTTATGGCCTTAAGCAGTCCCCTCGTGCTTCATTTGACAAGTTTAGTTAAATAGTACTGACTTATGAGTTTAAGAGGACCCAATCAGATCATTCAATTTTTGTTTGTAAACAACAGTCGAGTGCCATCTATCTTGTAGTGTATTATTGATGATATTATGATCACTGGGAGTGATTATGATGGCATTGTTAATTTGAAGAGGTATCTCAATAAGGCATTTCAGACTAAGGATTTGGGTCACCTTCGTTATTTTATGGGTATAGAAGTGACCAGATCTAAATAAGGGATCTGTCTGTCTCAACAAAAATATGTAATGGATTTACTGGAAGAAGTTGGTATGTTGGGTTGTAAGCCAATTGATACTCTGATGGATCCCAACTCTAAGTTGGATCTTGATGATGGAGAAGTGCTTTTTGATGTAGGACGCTACAAAAGAACTCATCTATTTGACAATGATACAGATGGATATTACATTGGTAGTGGGTGTTGTGAATCATTATATGCACCCTCCACATCAGTCACATTGGAATATTGTATGTAGGATCTTGAGATATTTGAAAAACAATCTAGGAAAGGTTATTCTCTATACTTTCTCCAGTAGTTAAAAATGTTGTTGGCTATTCAGATGCTGACTAGGTTAGCAGTCAACATGATGGACAATCGACATTAGGATACAATACCTCAGTTACTGGAAACTTGGTTACATGGAAGAGCAAAATATAGCATGTTGTAGCTCGATCCAGTGCCGAAGATGAGTATTGAGCAATGGCTCATACTTCTTGTGAGCTACTTTAGTTAAGATCACTTCTACGAGAAATGGGAATAGTGGTTCTCTCATCTCTTGTGATGTGCTGTGATAATTAGGCAAGCTATTCATATTGCAAGAAATTTCGTATTTCATGAGAGCACCAAGCATGTAGAGGTTGATTGTCAGTTCATTTGCGATTTGGTGATGAGTAAGCAAGCGGAAACTCCATATGTTAAGTCTAAAGATCAACTGGGTGATTTATTTACTAAAGCTTTGGGAAAATCACATTTGATGTACTTATGTAACAAGGTGGTCATGATTGATCTACATGCTCCAGCTTGAGGAGGAATGTTGACGATATTGTAATGACGTGCTGGGGCATTTCTGTCCCTGCACCATATTTTATATATAAAAGGGGGGAGGAGGCATCGTTAGATGTTCTAACGATTCCTCTCTAACTCTTTCAGCTCTCTCATCTTCTTCTTTTATTCTCTCTTTTCTCCTTGATTTTCTTTTATTCTTTCTTCTCTTTTTGTGACAAAGTCAATAGTTGTCTACAAGGCTAACAACCTCCCAAGTTGTTCATCGCTTTGCATGTTTTCTCACTGGTGCTTCTAGTTGGGGTGAAAATTGTTTTGGAGATTTTGAGAATCCTCCTTTTTGCTTATAGTTGGTGGTTGCAAAAGAATATGATATGTGCAAATAAGGAATCTTCTAGAAGGGAGCTTTTTGAACCTATCAAACAGAAAATTATCTGATGCTCATGGGCCTCTAGGGTTTAATGAGTTCTGTCAAAGTTTGAAACTTTTTAGAGGTAGGGAAGTGATCTTGTGTAAGGGATTGTGTTCTGTATAAAACAATTGATTTAACATATGAACAAGCTTGTTTCTTTTCATGAAGATGCCAGCTTGCTAAGTTGGTAGTCTGTGGGTGTCATACCACAGACCTGGGTTCAAAACCCGTCTTCACCTGTAATTATCTATCAAAAGAAGAAAAAAAGAAAAGAACAGAAAAGTTTGTTTCTTTTCATTAGTGCTTTGATGGAAAACAGGATGAAGTATTATTTTCTTCTGTTATTTGACTTATCAAAAAACAAAAGCTTTAAACTGGTGTGTTGAAGATGAGTACTAATTGTATTTATTAAAGAAAGGATAACGGAAAAAAGAAAAGAAAAAAATGATCATTGGTGCTTTTTCTGGTGATGCATATCTGAACATTGAAGAGACACATTGGTAAATATCACTTTTTACACCAATACTTTAAGGGACAATTAAATCTCTCTCTCTCTCTCTCTGATCATGTTCTGCTTGTGAGCTCTTACAACGCTATATTATTTTGCTTCTCTTGTCACAGTGATGCAACTGATTTCAGTGGCCTTAATGATGCTCATACATCTGGCCCTTTGCCATGTTCTCCAATGGGGGAAATTGTACAAGGCAAGAATTCTTCTCAACCGCATCAAGATTCTGGTCTGAAGGGAACATACTCCATCGATGGTATGCTGCATCTTCTCAAGTATATATGGCAGATTTGAGTTATAGGATAAGTTTATACTGCAGTACTAAATTTTGTTGAGTTCTATTTGAGTTTTGTATGACTATTGTTTATAAACATTTTCAGACATAGTAGGAGACGACCCCCACATATCTGAATGCACAAGTTTAAAAATAAAACAACTTTTAATACTAGGAGGAAAAGAGACTCGGCAGTGTTTTGCTAGTTCACATCTTAGCAGGTCAACAAACTGAAACTAACAAGAGTAAATAAGTTATTTAAACTGAAAAGAAAGATGACCAAGTCGGCTGGGATAAAGCATAATCCAATCGTTCTTGACACCAGACATGGACTGAAGTGCACTGAATGGATGAGGAGCTGAATTTAGAAGATATAGACCATCAATTTTACTCCCACCTAGTCAACTGTTGCATTGCCAGATCCAGAAACACACAATGAAATTGAAAGGATGCTACACTATGATAGACTTTTTTTTTTTTTTCTAAACTGTTGACTGTCAAAAGATTAGCTGAAATTCTTGGATCATTTAATAGAGATGGTAAAGAAAGATTTGCAAGGACATGAATAATTTCATTCACTGAAACAGTGGATAAAGAACCGTCAGTTATTTTTGACCTTCACATTACTAAAACAAGAATCATAATAAGAGAAAATGAAATATATAATTATCCAAAAAAATGAAATATGTACCTAATAAATGATCAAATGCTCCCAGAATAATGATCTAGTTGAAGGTGGATCCAGAGGTGATAGAGAATTTGAGAGGCATGCTTCTTATTCTTGAAGGTGTGTCGGGGCTGAAGGTAAACTTGAGGAAGTCTTCTGTGGTGCCGGTTGGTGATGTTCAGAATTTGGGAGCCTTGGTTTCCATAATTGGTTGCTCAGTTGTTTTTCTTCCGATTTCTTACCTCGGTTTACTGCTTGGAGCGAGGTCCTCCTTTAAGTTCATCTGGAACCCTGTCTTAGAGAGGACAGCGTAAAAGTCAGCTTACTTGAAAGGGAATTTCTTATCGAAAGGTGGGAAGCTTGTGCTTATAAAGAGTGTTTTGTCTAGCTTGCTATTATATTTTCGTTCTCTGTTTTCTGTCCTGGCTTCAGTAGCAACTCAGATTGAGTGCATGCAACGGGAGTTTCTTTGGAACTCAATGCGAAACCAGAAAAAGATTAACTGGGTTAGCTGGAAAAGTGTTTGTAGGCCTGTGGAGCAATGGGGTTTGGGTATCCAAGGGCCAATCAAGCTCTTCTAAGCAAGTGGCTGTGGAAATTTGGAACCGAGGACCAAGCTCTGTCCTCTGTGGAGAAGGGTTGTTGCTACCAAGCATGGGGTAGGGAGGAATGGGTGGAGTTTTGGAGCTCCTTCTGGGTTGTATGGTTGTGGGGTGTGGAAAGGCATTTGCAAATCCGAGTTGTTTTCTCGATTTATTCACTTCAAGGTCAACAAAGGTGATAAGGTGTTATTTTGGCATGATCCTTGGTGTTTCAGAGAGCCTATATGTCGCTTATTTCCGTCATGCTATATTTTTTCTGCTTGCAAGTGGGGGTTTGTGAGTGAGCACATGATTAGGACGAGTTTTCTGCTCTTGGAATCTTCATCCTTGAAGGAACCTGAATAACTGGGAGTTGGATGATGTGGGTATGCTTCTAGAGCTTTTGTAAGGGTACCGCCTTGGGAGTTTGGAGGAGGAGGATGAGCAGATGTGGTTGCTTGACAGGGAAAGGGGTTTCTCGGTTAAGTCCTTGTATTTTGCTCTCTCTATAGCACCTCTCTAGACTTGTCCATACAATTTCATCTTGAATTCTTCCATTCCTTCTAGAGTCTCTTTCTTCATTTGGCTATTTTGGTGGGATGGCTCCAACCGTTGACAACCTAATCTGTAGGGGCCTTATCATTCTGAACCATTGTTGCATGTGTATCACAGAGGGTGAATCTGGAGGTCATTTGTTTATCCATTGTGCTTGGGCATCTTGGTTATGGGGTTTCTTTATCGGCAAATTTGGGGTGAGCTAGGTGCATCCAGGCTCGTTGCGTGGGGTCTGTTCTGCTGTTG
>JAOXJP010106222.1:0-14244 GCA_025762735.1 Platanus orientalis | reverse complement strand
GGATCCACCATCTCCAGTTTATTGAGTGAAACACGGGGGAGACAACTTGTCTCCCCCTAGTTGTCTCCCCCCTTTTTTTTCTTTTTATATTATTTGTTAAAGTAGACACCCTTTTTTCATTTTATTTATATTCAAGGGGGGTCAGTGACTAGCATCAGATGTCACTAACCCCTATGCCTCCTCTCATGTCCAAGATGAGCCTCAAAAAGTGGGGAAGGGTTACAAGACTAGCCCCCATGTATGATTTTTTACCCCATCTAAAAAATGATTTCGTTTAAAACTTTTAATCCACTATTTGTATAACTATCTTAACTATATAATTAATTTTTTTTAGATCCATTTAGAAATTTTAGCTATTTTTTTTTGTATTTTACAATTCAGTGTATAGCATGCTGTCCAAAGTCTAAACTGCAGTAGTAGTCCATCTTGTTTGAGCTATAACTCTCTGCGAAAAATGCATCTTGACCTAAAATTTTAACTAAAAAACTAATAACTCATTGATTAATGTCCCTATAAAATTTGGGACCTATTTGATCTCTGGATTTCGAAATATGGGTCCCACAACCCATACTTTTCTAAAAAATCTGTGCTGAATGTACAGTGTTTTTCATTTTGGAAAATTCCAAAAGTGGGTCCCACCCCTTCTCTAGGGGCTGTGAATTTTTGTGAACCCTTCTGGGGATGTCATTCACCTCCCCCAAAAGGGCCAAGGTCATAGGACCCAGAAAACTGCCCAAAATCGCAAAAAAGAGGCTGTTGGTTTCTGACTTAGAACCATTACACCTGGACTCTAACTTCCATGGAGTTCAGGCATACTTAAATTCAAGCGTATACCTATTTCAGGCATACCATAAAATTATGCTCATTATACCTTGTTGAAAATATCTCTCTCTTAGCTTTCCAAAGATACCAACCACGCTCAATTCCAAGTTGTGGGGAGACTGTCCAGCATACGCCTGAATTCCAACTAAATTAGAGTTCAGGCGTACTTAAAGATCAGACATATGTCTATTTCAGGGGTACAACCTACTCTTCTACTCTTGTGGGACCCATGATATGAAAAGACCCACAAATCCTTGGAAAGTCTTAAAACTTCACTGAAATGACCAAGTGGAGTCCATTGGGGATAGTAAGCCTGAAATCACTTCACTATGAAGATCAGGCGTACTAAGAGATTAGGCGTACACATGAAGATCAGGTGTACTGATTGGAAAATCAAAGTGTGGAATACAACCCCACAAGTCCAAAACCTTAGGAAAACCCTGTCTCAACCTCCAAAACTCTTCTTTAAATATTTGTACATAGACCAAGCCCAACATCCGACATCTAGATACCCAAACACCTGAATTTTACCTAAGAGACAAAGCTGGTATTGTGGCTGCTATGTCAATGCGATCCGGCTGAGTAACCCACCCTAATCATTGCCTTTCAATCCTTCCCGACTTCTTTAAAATCACCACCTTACCTTAGGGTCATGTCGTACTGGTGCACAACCCAATGACCCTAAGACTTGACCATAGTCCACTTAGGTCCATAAAACACTCAAATTAGAATAACATGGTGTTGACTCCCTTTCATTAACACATTTCAGCAGCGGGGACTACTTTGTGAGTATATACAAACCCTAAAAGAACCAACCTTGAATCAGTCTCATAGTCAAACATACTTGACTACCAAGATTTATAAATGTTAGAACTACATGCGGTCTGATCCCGATAAAATCATAGGAACATAGAACCATACAAGATTGGGTATGTAGGCAGCCAAAGATTATGTCTCAGGTACGATTGTAGTGATCACACCACAGGGGTGGTCCAGACCAATAAAATAAAATAAACACATACGCACACTTCAGCTTACTGGTCCTTGGAAGGTACTAGGTTAGAGGAGCCACCCTAAAAAGGTGCATAATTGAGGTGCCTAACACCTTCCCCAATTGCAACCAAACAGCTTTCCCAGATCCTTGTAAACTAGACCAGTCTGAGAGTCAGCCCTAGGCCCTGAGTGCCTAGCTCGGGTCTTAAAAAAGCCTGAATCCTTCATTCCTCTTGAAAGGAGGTAGTCGTCTAACCCCGCTTGTAAAAACCCAAGTTGGTAGTGACTCTAAACACCCTGAAGTGGGTCACGATCCTTTTCCGTGATGCCCGCATGACCAAAGAAAAATAAAAGTGTCAATTGTTTCAAGCATGTGTGGAGTTATACTAGGTAAAATTTAATTCGCATTATTGGATTCCATGGCTTAAGCAAATCCAACTCAAAATCTTAAAAGCATATGGAAAATTAACCTAAGTTGTGTGCATGTGACATGAACTATGCAAAAGTGTCTGACATACAAATCAAGATGGCTTTGCTCTTGAGAGGCACACTTACATACATATATGAAAGTCACCTCAGCACACCTAGACCATGTGTGCCTTATACATGCATGTTTATAGACCGGCCATAATGATCCCATGTTTACTTATGAACATCATTAGATCTCTATGACCTATCATGCATATTCTTATACTCCTATGCATGATATTTACACTAATAGATATATCTATGCAATGGTCATTGATTTTGATCCATAATACATGATTCTCATATCGATTATGGATAATTCTTATCTCGAACCTCCATGTTTATCAAGATCACTTGATCCACCTATATTTCTCCTGTTGTCAATTCATTTTAACATGAGGGAGAAAAGAATATGAGGAAAGAAAACCTCATGAGATATGGAATCGGAGGGGGCCCTTAGAATATGTCAAGAAAATCAAAGATCTTGAGAAGGACAAGAGGAAGTCACTTACCATGCTCGAGCAAGGAAATGACAAATTTGAGAAGATGCTCTTTTTGGGAAAAAGCATAAGAACATGAGGAGACTTGGATCCAACTCCAATGTCAATCATATCTTCTTCTCACAAAAGACTAAAAATGTCTTTGTAAAAGCCATGGGAAAGGCAAATGCACAAGCCTCCCATAAAAATAGGGTATTTAGGGAACCATAGAAATCCTTGGTATCCCTCGCTCATCAATATCTTATTTATGAAAGGCCTAAAGCACAATCTGATCTGCATAAGTCAAATCTATGACAAAGATTGCGGTATGTACCTTGAGAATGACACGTGTAAAATTAAGGACAAGGGCATTGATGAATTCCTTGTCATAGGGTTAAGGACAAGCAATAGGGGCTTTGCCACAAAACCTAACAAGCATGGAGTGGATGCTTGCCATGCATCTCAAAAGGGAAAAGACTAATCCTAGAGGTCAAAGACTAGGTCATATCAACTCAACAGACCTCTCTAGGCTAAGGAAGAAAGAAATAGTTGAGGCTTGGGTAGATGGATCTAAGTTAACAATCCTTTGTGCAAAGGTTGTCAAATGGAAGCCTCTTATAAAAAAGAGAAATCAAAATGGACATTTAGAGACAAACGTGACAATCATGGCATGATGTCCAGAAATAGGGCCACACTTGTAGCCAATAGACAAAGGTAAACACTTAAGAGGACTGCATGCATTATGGGGGAGCATACAAATTTGGGGGAATTACAAGTTTTGTGCCAATACTAAAACTAAAATGAACACATTCATATTGTATTGGCATGTCATGGTTGCTCATACGTACTCTTTTACATGTTTCTATATTATATACTTCACCTATAGCTTGAGGAAGGTATATGTGTTTGTGAGCAAGTGAAGATACTTAAGTGTTGAACATAATTTTATTTTTTATGTATCTTGTATTGGAGGCGATTGACATGTAATTCGGGGGTTTTGGGCAATAAGCCCTTATGTTGTATATGGGGTTAAGGCATTTATGGCTATTGACGTAATTTAGGGAATGGGTACCAAATGGCAATGGCTAAGATATTGTTTTTGCCATGAAATTGACAAAGGGGGAGATTGTTGATGCAAGGGCATCATTTGTCAAATCCATGGGCAAAGATGTGGAAGAAGCTCCAACAAGTCAAGCCTTGAAGACTAAGACTCAAGCCGGACTACAACTTACAAGAAGGTAAAGGCATGTATGTAGCTTCATAGGGATCATGTAGTATGACCATAGGCATGTCCACACACATGGTTGAATGCCCTAAATTGATCCCAAGTGGATATGGACCTCCCCAAGATGTGCATAGTGGTGTACTTACAGAATTCACTATGTGACTTATCACTAATCCCATGATCGATCATAATGCAGAACATAGTATTTGTGATCGATCACAAAGCCCATGATCGATCACACTCAGAGTTTTTTACCTCTTGAGGACTAGGCCCCTTATCCATGATTGATCATAACCTGGGCACTAACAGCTTTATGATCAATCATAAAGTCCATGATCGATCACGACATGGTTGTGACTTAAAGTGGGGCCCACACCACTCGACACCCCCTGAGCATGTTTTGAGGGTTATGAAAAAATGACCATGATCGATAAAAAAACCCCATGATTAATCACGGATCTAGCTTTTTAGGAGTCTATCAAAACTCTGATTTGAATGGATGGCTAGTTTTTCTTACCCGTTTGAAAAGATTTCAATCCAAGGATTGTGAGCATTTTTCATCCTCTATAAAAGGAAATATTTTCTATTAGGGCAAGATAATGTTCAAGCATTCAAAAGAGTGTTATTTGTTTTGCTAAAAAGAGCTTCCAAGGATGAGAAACCCTATTCCTCCATTGCTTGAGTTCTAAGCTTGAAAGTTCATCAAGAAAATCTCTCTTAGTTCTCTCTCAGCTCATATTAGCTAACATCTACTTAAGAGGTGTGGTTTAGGTTATCCTTTGAGGAAACCCACTTTGTGGTTGACCTAGCTTAAGAAGCTCTAGTGTCATAGCTTGAAGAAAAAGTGAGTGTATAAGGCAAACCAACTCAACAAGGAGCACTCCCACATGTGGTAAGAAGAACAACATCAACCAACTTAGTGGTAATATTTGTTATTCATTTTGCATTTATTTGCATATTCATTCATCATCCTTTGCTTTGCTTCTACCGGAGACACCTGAAGCTTTACTACTTCCGCTAAAAACACCGGAAGTAGTGCACACTCGTCGGAGACACCGAGTGTTGTTGAGTAGCTTGCTTGTGAGTAAATAGTAAGGTTTTGTATGTTGACCTAGGTTGTATGTAACAATTTAAATGAAATATACCTAAGCTCATAATAAGCTTTAAAAGAGTGGATGTAGGCCTTAGTACCGAACCACTATAAATCTTGTGTTGTGGATTAAGTGTGTGATTGTTTGTCTCTCTTATTTGTGCTTATATTTCTTATTGCTTGCTATGTGTTTGTTTAAATGCTTGAGTAAGCACCTTGATGCACACACTCACTTAAGAAGATTAAAATCAATTCTAACATTGGCAAGAAAGGGTAGAACAAATTTAATATCCTATTCACCCCCTCTAGGATAACATTAGAGACATTTCAAGGAGTATTCGGAGTTAAGGTGGCTAGAAAATCCAACAACTCCCTATGAACAACACAAGCACCTGTGACCGAGCCTTCTACTTGACCAGAGAGACACCTATAGCTGCTACAATTTTATCTAAAAAAGGAAAAGAGAATGTTAACCTAAGTACAAAAAGAATGACATACATGATTGGAGATAAAGTAAAATTTACCCTCTCCCATCAAAGGAATTTCGATGACTTCCCTTCTCGTAGGGATTTCTTCAATTCTAACTGATGAAGCATAAAAAAGATATGTTACTACTTTGAAATATGTTAACTAAAATACACAAACAAAAAAAGAAGAATATACCTTTCGAGGATTGGGGTGTTCACCACTTCACCTTGAACCAGTTCCTTCTTTGGAATTAACTCTACGTTAGGCTTTGGTGGAATTTCATCTTCTCTCTCGACAGGAGGTGAAAGGGTCGTCATAACAACATCATTAATAGTGAGCTCAACATTAGATGTTGTGACCTCGTTTCTAGTGTTATCGTCTACTCTAGCTTCTACAATCACAGGAGGAAGCACTGATTTTGTCATCTCCATGTCTTGTTAGAGCCCTTGGTCTTAGTCACAACACGTTCCACACCAATATCTTCAACTTCAAACTCAGTTTCTAATGAGGAACCTTCAGGAGACGTACCTATAGAGTGTTGTCCATCCTTGTCAGAATAATTATAATCAACTATGTCCCTCATGTCTTCTAAGGGCACATCCTCAAGATTGTCCATCGGTACTTGAAGGCCTGTATAGGCCTCTGGTTCTTGCAATGAACTACCCTTAGTAGCATCAAGGGTCAAATTGATTATTGGCTTAGAGACAAGCTTTGAATTGATTAACAACAAGTGCCAAAGTTTCAATGGGTTTCGCCACTCAATCTACTTCTTGATCTAGCTAAAAGGGCACCTCTGGAACAATAGTATTCCTAAGAGCCACTATTTACGAGCCTATCTCACCTTCAAGGACATCATTCCGAAGCAATATCAATTGAAAAAGTGTTTGTGTCAGTCTACTATAAAAAATTAAAAGTTCCTTAGTATGAACAAGAATTATATAAGTCCTCCGCGATCAATGGAGAGGACAGAGTACCTACCCTAGTACTTGGGACATGTTCCTTAGGAGGAGTTGGAGAAGGTGGATTCTAGGCTCAGTAGGTGTGCTGGAGGACCCATCAACCTCAAAAATACTACCCGTACCCATGAAAGGGTTGTAGAGTTCCCTTCTTGGGTACATTTTTACTCTAGGATAGCAAGACGAGTTTGTTCTTCCTCTTTCTCAAGACTGGTAGGTTCCCCATCAAAATCAATAGGTTGTGAGGTGGCCAAGGAGGATTCCATGCCAAGCCTTAAAGCTTCATCGTCTCCAAGTTGGGCTTCAACTGACCCATGTGCTGACTCCGAAGTAATGGAAGGGACGATAATTCTTCATATCGTTGCCAACTCTTTCTAGATTCTTTCAATATACTCAAGATAAATCATGCATGTAAGGCAAGAAATATCCACCTCAGTATGAAAATAGGGACACAATTCTAGAGTAATCCCTATCACTTAACCAAGGATATAGTCAAGGAGTTGGCCATCAACATCGTATTCATTCATAATGGCAATAAGATCTCCCAAATTACTCGCTCTATCCCAAGCACAGTGCAGCTCTATTCTAATTTCCTTGTAGAGTCCAATAAATGACCTCTTCAAGGAATAGTGTTGAATCTTCAACTGTTTACGAGGCCTTATGGATCTAGCAAGGGTTGGAGAAGCCTCTCTTTTTCTTGAAAGACTAGTTGGCTCTGACCATTTAGTTGTTGGAACCTGGGAAGGTTGATTGAAGGGTTATACTAATCCCTATTCTTGTAATAATGGTACCATATCAGCCAAACTCCATTAATCATCTATGTTGTCACTTTCTTGAATGAATACTCTTACCGTTGGGATGGCCTGTTCTAATTCTCAGAAAGCTGCTAACTCCACCATAGTACGAAGAGGATCTTTAGTTGCCCCTGCACCAATATCATCAAATTCGTCATCATGCAAAGGTGACAGACGTTCTAGGGTTTGATCTCTTAAAGGGTTGGGAATGCACCGAGGCCCTCTACTACAAGACCAGTTACATGTGGGTCTCTTTCTTTGAGGTTTGACACCTTGAGAGACAGCACCCAAACCCAAAAAAGGAGTAGGTGGTGCTGAGCCACATCCCCTTTGTTGTCATTTTGATCCTTTCTTTGATGGGATTCGCTAGGGCCACCTTACCCATGAATCTTGTTAAGCCAACTCATCATTTTGGCTATTGTCAGCCATCGTCAAAGTGTCTTGGCCGTCATAAAAAATTACTTGAGAAATCTCTCTGTCTTCATTATACTTTACATTGTGGAAGAAAGAATTATGCCACCATTTTACATACGTAGCGAGAGTCGAAGAGTAGACTATCTTGTTCTCTTGGATCCAAAGGAATGACTGCTTTGCTGCCCATGTCGGCTCGCACAAAGTATAGGTAAGGATCATCTTCAAGTATTTTGTTTTACCTAATTTCCTCTCATCAATGGGCACGCTGGCAAAACCCTGAAAACACCCGAATTGCCAAGAAAAATAGTGGGGATTATATGCTTCAACAAGGAAACGCCCGTCTCATCTCCAGGAAAGTGAACCGCTCCTTAAGGAACAAAAGAAAGCCCAGGTGTCTCCATGAAGTGACCCGCCATCTATAAAGGTATGATCATTGAAAATATGATATGACATTAAAGAGCACATCTTTTGGAAGCAGAAGTAAGGCAAGGTCCACTTCACTTTAATAATGTGATAGTTCTTTAGAGAATTCATGAAGGCTATGTTTCTCAGGCCCATTCTTCCCCTATGATAGATGGAGGGGAAGTGTAAGCATAGCCATGAACACAAGTACTATAAGGGTAGGTACATGAGCTTGGTCCCAATACTCTCAGTGCTCACTCCATGTTCTACAATGTCCTTGAGACCACTATATAAGCAACAAAGACTGGGGACCATCAGGTTCAACTTTATGCCATCAGCAAGCTTTCGAGTACCCATCAAAACACTTGAATTAATTCTCTCGCTGATGTTGCAGGGTAGGGAGAAGCCAGAAAAGTCGAATACATACCAGCAAGAAAGGTATGGTTGTCTACGTCCAACCTATGCTCGATATTGGTGCGAGTCCAAATAGTCAGCTTTTCTTTTCCTTGGGGGTTACCTTCATCTATACCCTTACAGAACTATTCAATCCAGGCCCCATAAGAGACATGGGTGTGATTAAATTCTACAAAGAGCTAAAATAGTCTTTGAGTTGTTTGCGAAAGTCCCTCCTTAAGCTCTCCCTCAAATGGCAAGTGGCTTATGCCTACAAACTCCCACAAAGAAATGTCGAGCTCCCTGTATTGGCATAAGAAGGTGTCGGTGTTTAAACTTCACTGGGAGAAATCCTCCACCATCATGTCTATGTGCTTTTCAAAGTAGTCCATCAAACATCTGAGGGCTTCAGTCATACCAAAAACATTAATTTCTATTGAGAAATGATCCAGGCAATATTCAACCTATGCATCCCATTTTCCACCCAATGCAAATCTAGAAGAGCCCCGGAAGTTCTTCCCCTACCAGGATGCTTCCCAGAGGTATATACAACGAATCAAACCTTGAATTCTATAATGGTTGACTCCATGGGAGTTGCCCCTTCCATCATAGATGGGATAAGAGAATTATGATGATCATGCTATACATGACCACGGTCACTCAAACGGCACCAAGATTTGACTATGTTGTCAAGATAATTGGGAGGACTTGGTGCATGTTTTGGAATCTCATCCACAAAGTCTGGGTTGAAAATACTGAGACACCTCACCCATTTGCGTTCTTGGTGAATGAACGAAAGGAATACTTCTTGTTTCTCATGTTCATACAAAGATCTCTTCTAAGGAGGAGCCATGGCTGCACAAGAAAAGAGGAAAAGTGAGAAAAGTAAATTAAAGAAAAGTTTAAGATTATTTCTAAGTGTAAAGTGTGTGAATGACACATGTTCGTGAATGAGGCATTCTATGCAAATGACACATGTTTGTGAAAGAAGTAGATTCTGTGTGAATGAAAAACAAGTGTCATTAAGTTATTTTGTGTGAAATGATTAGTTATATGATTGGTCTTATCAATTGTGTAACGTTACAATCACGTAAAATTGGACAGCATAACCCCGCGAATGGACAATCCATGAATGAATATATATAACCTCATTCACGGACAACATCTCACTTAAGCAAGGAGTGCACAAATGAGAAATGCCTCAACTCACGAATGACACGAGGAGTGCCATTCACAAACCCACTCAAGCCAGCATTCACAGGACAAGCCTAGAGCAACAAATGGGTCGCTAGAGACCCTAACCATTGCTAGAGATGAAGACCGAAGTTCCCGAATGCATTTTAGGGACCAAAAATCCCAAAATTTGCAAAAACTATTTTAAAACACTCATTTTTGTAAGGTAAACACTCCTATCCCAATAGATTTTGGATTTAGAAACCCCAAAACTCACCAAGATATAAAGAAGGATCTCGGTTTCAAGCAATGAAAAAGGGGATAACACAAAAAGGTAGAGGGAAACCTTTGGCTGGATTAGATTGAGGGTGTGGACAAGAAAAACAAAAAGCAAGAGAAACTCAAGGGCTTGGAAATGGTGGATTCGGCTAAGGCACTGAAAATGCCAAAGGAAGACGAAGACAGGGCTAATTATTCGTGGGAGTATAATCATCCAACCACCTCAAAATTTGAAAAGACCCGTGTGCTCACAAGGGCATATCTATCTTTTCATTCGCCAGCTATGAATGAGGGCAAAAATGGAAAAGCATAAAAATGTAACTTAAGGGACGTGCGTCTTTAGCTATGATTATTCTTGAAAAATATTTCATTTCATGCATATGCCATAACACATTTTTTGAGGGGGGTAACTATTGAAATTGAAATTTTGTGAATGACATAAATAGAGTCATTCGCGAGCTATGACACTATTATCAAATGAGGCAAAATAGCTCATTCGCCACCATAAGTACATCTCGCGAATGAGCCATGAAATGCTCATTCGCAAACAGCATGAAAATCACAAATGAAACAAATTCTCATTTTCATACTTTGAACCATAAGTCAAGTTTCATCTCCAACTCCTTCAATGGTAGTTGTTTTGCATAGCCACAACACCTATAAACTCCTTGGCCACCCATGAGACTAATGGCGGTGCAATCTCGTATAGAAGAAGCACCAATATGTATGAAGGATCATACATTCCCACTTCAAGAGAGACTCTAAGAGCAATGAAGAGTTTATCTCTCACATGGACTCTAACTTAATTGGTTTCTACATCTATATATACCTTCAAAGAGAACGAAATCAATACTCTTTGACTCCTTCATATTTTATATAGTATTTGCAAGATCTTTCTCTCCAATTTGGGTATGTTCATCTTCTCCATCTTTCCCAAGTCTGCAAACCAACAAGCATCTCTCTTTCAAAGAAGGCAGCAAATTCATACACCCCTGCTCATCTATTTAAGGAAGATACAACAGAAGCTTGAACTTTGAAGAAGTCCATGGCTAGGTAAGGTTTAGAGGTTACTTTTTTTAAAATAAAAGTTTTTAAGTTACATTCATATTGATAAAAGAGTCAAAGTTTCATCTTCTTCTTTCTCTTTCTCGTCTTCTTCTTCTTCTTTATTTATGTAACTTTACTTATTTTACAATTTGAGCAACTTGAGATAATCAAAGGTTTGTTGTGCTAAATAACAGTAATTAACGAACTCTTTTCAAGAGTTTGGAGTAAAAGTCCCCATAATAAAAACAATAAACCAACCCTCTATACGGATGGGTAATTTGTACACATTGAATTTCAAATACATGAAATTTGGTGTTATACTAGGTTGGAATCAGAAGTTGTAGATTAATGCTACTCATTGCTCTTGTAGGATTGTTATATAATGCCACACTTTTATATGTCCCAATGCTCATCACTTCTTAAAGGTCTTTCAAAGAGAAAGCTCTTTTTCAGTTCTTACAAAGGAAGAAGCATTTAATAAAGTAAAGACGAAGAAAGTTTGTTTCCTTGAGGCTCTATAAGCCCAAAACAATGTTATTTGAATCCGGCCCATCAATGGCATGGTGTTGATTGCCCATTATAGCTAGCCCATTGAGTTCTATTTCTTGATCCGGTCATTTATATGCCCAAGTGTCGTATTTTATTGGCCTACTAAGGCCTTCTTTCTTACCCATAAAAGTCCAGCCAAACCTATTGTGGTAGTGGTTATTTTCCTAACATTGGCCTATTGTAGTTGACATGAGCCATTATTGGCCTAGAGGTCACTTCTGATCTCTTCCAACCATACAATTCCCTATACATACTTCATCATCTTATATATTCAAGAACCAACAGCTTATCCAACACAGTATATACAAACTATTAATGCTCGGCTATAAGTGTGTATCCATCAGCATAAGTGTCTTGAATTGACATGACACCACCCAAGTGAAATTCATTTCTTGCAGTGGGGTTACTTTGGGGTTTTAACCCCTTAATGATGTAGGGTTTTTCTCTTGGGTTTATACATCTCTATATAAGAGACATTTAGGGGTTTTCTGTGGCTGCAACAGATTGTGTGTTGAAGCAAGACTTCATTTATGAGAAGCAAGAATTCATTTTGTGTGCAAAGTTCACAAAGTTTTGCTTTTGGGTTTAGGAACTCACTGTTGTGCGTTTTGTTATCTCTTTCTTCTCCATTTTAGTGAAGTTCTTGATCATCTTCGCTTGTGGATGTAGGCAATCTTGTCGAACCACATTAAAAATTATGTTATGTGATTGTTCTTTATGTTTATTGTTTCCACATTTTGTTTCATGCACATCGCATAGTTGAATCCAATTTGTATTTTATTCCATTATGTTGTTTTGTCACAATAAACTGGTATCAGAGCTTCAGATTAATGTTTGAAAAAAAAAAGTGGTATTAATGGTTGTTTAGTTGGATTTGTGGATTTTGATAATGTAGGTGATCATGACAAGAGGAGATCTCTAACAATATACGTTTTCACTCTCTCTAGTTGCACAGTGATTTGGAAAGCAACATTACAGGCTACAATTGCTTTATCAACAACTGAGGCAAAGTACATGGCTGTCAGCACCTAAATTTTGACTCAGGTCATGTGATAGCATAAGAATAGCATAACAACATTTAGGCATCAAGACTCTAAGCACCCTTGGTTTAGAAAGAGCAAACTTGGACTCTAGGAGGTTAGGCATTCCCAAAGAGGTCTCCCCTAGATGCTCTAATCGCAAATGAACCAGTCAAAGCACCCTGTTACAGCCCAAAATGCACCGCTTTAGGACAAACTCTAATCTCTCATAAAGGAATCAACAGTACTTTGAGGGTCCACATTTAAGAACCTCATCCATGTCAGCAGCAAGTTTTCCACCTCCTGTAAGCCTTTCTCTAGCAAAGCATCATGGGTGGAAAAATTACCATTTTGCCCATTTTACCTATAAATGCTCAAAACTCATTATCTACCATCCAAATCACTGAATTTCTTTCGTCTACATAAGCCTTCCTATTGTGAAGCATTACAGATGAAGAATTCTCATTTTCACTTTTTTCAACCCGCATGCGAAAAATTACCCTTTTACACTTTTCACCTCAGAGCATCTACCTCCAGACCCTCAAAGGATCCCTAAAGCCTCTCCCATTGTCCGAATGGTGTAATTTCATATGCTATTTTTTCCTAAGTCTCCTTGCTCTAGGGAATTCATCACAGATCAGGTATTGTTAGATAACGACAATTCCCAATTTCTCAACCCATGTAACCCTGACCAAGAAAGGACCCTTGCAAGAGCTCTCAGAGATTCATCCAACCTTCAAATCTAGAAAGACCGATTATTGTGCCTCAGCCCCAGCCTTAGCTTCAAATCTCCAAGTCTGAAAAGGAAACTTCGAAATCTCAAGCCCTTATGAAATCTCAAATCTTCCCCAAGAGGTCAAAAAGTTATTTTGCTACATTTTGCTCATATGGAGCTAAAATGCTCTCCAAACCTCCAAATCAGGATTAGTCAGTGTCCATCTCTCCAGAATCATGAGGCCTTCAAAAAATTGTCTAAGGAGCATGAACTTTTGCAAAACTTATCTACTCAGATTCCCTTAAAAACTCCAAAAAGAGCTACAAATTAGGTCTAAAAATTAGGTGCTTAACTGACTGTCGAAAATTCATCAAAAATTAAAAATTCAGTTTGTTAGTGGCCACCCCACTTTAAATTTAGAGCCTACAAACTATCAAACTTGCACTAGATTACAAAAACCCTATAGCTTGAGCCATCATTTCTGCCCAAGCCAAGAAAAAGCACTTTTCATCTATATTTGGCACACAGGATGCCATTAACAGTTTTTCTGGACTCGAAATACAGCAAGGTCAGGCCCATTTTCTCAGTTTCACCCCTGTCCTCAAAAAAAAATTTCATGAACTCCTAATTTAGAGAATGTCTGATAGCTCAATTCCATCAGCCTTTAGGAAACTACAAAAATTCAATCTCTCCGAGCGACCTTGCTTCGGAAAATCCTCGGCAACTACTCAGGAACCTGATATCCAATCTATCAATTCCTATGGCTCTGAGACTCCCTAAGCTTCAATTCCCCCAAATTTGGTCCACGTCAAAGATTCACAGAAAAATCAATATCATTTCCAGCCCTGAATTCCCCAACTACCCAAAAAAGGGTTTTTGACCCAATTTTCTGCCCGGGCACCGTAATTCAACGTAGTTGAAGGCTATGGCTCACCTGAACCAGGGACCATCTTTCACC
>JAOXJP010106211.1:0-14244 GCA_025762735.1 Platanus orientalis | reverse complement strand
GAAGGCAGCCATGAAGAAGTGGTTTGAACTACGAGATTTCAAGCAAAGAGCTCACATACAGTTGAATCAGCTTAAGCAAGGGTCTTTGTCTGTGGAAGCCTACATCAACTAGTTCGAACAATTGGCAACTCAAATTGGAATCAAGTGGAATGATAAGATTCTAGTAGCTATGTATAGACAGGGATTGCATCCTCAAATATCGTAGGGCCTGTGTTATCATTATTACCAATTTGTGGATGATACTATTCATATAGTATATCAAATAGAGGATAACATGAAGCTTCATTCTTCCAAAAAACCTTTCGTGGAGAATGTCCCTAGAAGCATGACGTATAATGATGGTGATTCCTGTAGCAGAGAAATTATTCAGAGTGTGATATCGTCTTGTAGGCCTAATTGCTAGTTTTCTCCATCTAAATCTAGAGGTTCAGAGGAATCCGTATTGAAGCCAAAGGGGGATCAGTGTTAAAATTGCAAGGGCTATAGGCATCATAAATCCTTGTGTCCAAGCAAGTTTATGGGCCTTATTGAGAAGCAATCATTAGAGAATGGTGAACTAGAAGAAGTATATGACTCAACTGATGATATGGTTGTAGAGTGCAAACGAGAATTAATAGAGGAAGCTAAGGAAAGAGTAGCCAGAGGATTTTCAGGGTTGATGCACCCCATGTTTATGATGTAGAGGATGTGTCTAATGCCACTAAAGCTAAAGCGGAAGCAGAAACGATCTACTTTTCCACGGCGGCTAGCACCACATGATGGATCAGAAATCCTTGGATCTTCACCCCAACTCAACGGGGTTGAGTTTTCCAAGATGGGGGAATTGATGAGGCACATCTTCAATGGATAGAAAAGTACAAACCATTATGGAAGCCTAAGATCAAAAGCATGGGAGCAAGAAAGATGACATGATGCTGTCCACCATTTTAGTCTTTAAATTTTATATTTTCAGATTATGTTTTAGTAGTTTTAGTAATTTATTTAATGTAATAAGGTCATTAGAGTCAAGTTAGAAAGTTGGTAGGGAGTTAGAATTAATTTAGAATAAGTTTAGAAGTGTTTTTATATTTTTCAGAATTAATTTTTTTTTTTTTAGGTTTTTTTGGGCTTGCCGTACAAGGGAAGGGTATTTTGGTCAAATATGGTTAAATTTCGTTTTTTCTTTTTTTATTATTAATAGGTCATAAAGACCTCTTGTATTGCTAGTTGAAAAAAATTTATGAATAAAAGTTGTTTCTGAAGACTACGACTGGTTATCTTCTCCAACTTTCACAGTTTAGGTGAGTTATCTTTTTTTTTTTTGATTTCTTTGTCACTATCTTCTCTAATCTCTATCATCTTCACATCTTTTTTTTTTTTTCAAAAGAATCTCTACAGTAATCTCTTCTTATACCGTGTTCTACATAAAAAACAACAATACCCAAACAACATAGGATCCTTAGAACCATATGAAAGAGAATTCAATAGTGGGTAAATCAGTTATATAGGTGATAGCAGCAGGTTTCAGAGTACTTATCAGTCTCAAAGCTTCAGAAAAACCCCCAGATTTTGTTGCAGAACACTTTAACAGCATATAGGTTACTAAAACAGACCCTTCCCAATGTATAAAATTAAAAAAAATTATATAAAGCTCTCCGCAGGGATTTGTCCAGATAGATGGAAGGCTTGGGACTGTTAAGTAGGTTTTGAATGGGGGTGTTACAGGTCCGGAAGGTATGGGTTTAGGGTATAGAGTTTCTGCAGCAAGCAATAAAGAGGATAAACGTGTCTGCAGATATGTTCAGGGATTTCTGGTCTTGCCTCAAGCTGTAATCTCTACAGAAGAGTCTGCAGAACTACAAACGAAGGATAGAACTTAAGAGGTTCTGTTTCTGGATCTGTGGCAAGTCTGGAGGTATTTTATAATGGATGCAGGCTTGATATGGTTTCAGGAGCTCTGCAGGACCAGTTTAGGTCTAGGTCTGATAAGGGTTTCAAAGGGGATTCTGCAGAGGCCTGGGTTATGGGTTTTTAGGCAATCAAGGTAGGTATTAAAAAAAAAAAAATTGAAAATAAGGTCTGAAGGTTCAGGTTTTGGTATGGGTAACACAGGGATTTATAGGTAAGAAGGTTTATAGGGTTTTTAATAGATTCTGGTCTGGTCATAAGGCCCAGGCTTTACAAGGGGGCCGCCTGAAGAACTTAACCAAGATTAGGGATGAAGAGGTTTTATACTATGGAGGTCTGCAACAGATTTAAAAGGGGTTTATGGGCTGCCACAAACTTAGATAGGACTCCAGAAACTCATCTGAGAGTTTCTTTAGGGGTTATGGTCTAGATTGAAAGCAAAACAGCAAAGGGAAAACTGGGTTTGCAGAGTTTCTTGGGAAGAACTCAAGGGAAATCAGAAAAACCCAAGAAAAACTTCAAGATCAGCAATCTCCAACTTTGAACATTACAAACCATTCCAAAGAAAAAAAAAAGAAGAAAGAAGGGATTTACCTGTTTCTGCAGCCTTTCACCACAAGAACAGGATTCTTGGCATCTCACCAAGATTGAACAAACCCTAGGAATCTCTCTACTAGGGAAAACCCTAATCCAGGGTTTCAGAGCAACACAGCTGTGAGCTAGAAGCCAAAATTTCTCTTGTTCGATCATTGAGTCAAAATACAAGAGAGTTCTCCTTAAATTGCCAACGCCCCTTTCTAAAAACCTTTACACTTGACCAAAATTCTAAAAATACCCTAAAAGAATAAAAGGACTTCCTATCCTATTCTAATTAAAACAGAAATATAATAAACTAAATAACACAGGGTAACTAAAATTAAGTCCTCAAACAATTCCAATAAAACTCCTTGTGATGTGCCACATGATGGCCTCCATAGCTGTCCATGAATGGGCCCCACCAAAGCACATGTGGGCCCCACATGGGCATCGATGTCCCATCATTATGGCTATGGCTGAGCGGTTTAAAGGGGCGTTGCGTATGGAGGTTGGCAATGACAGAAATACCCTTTTTTGGGAAGACATGGTGCTGTCCTAGATCGTTGAGATTGGAATTTCTAACTATTTTCAATATGGCTTTGGATAAGAGAGCCACTGTGGCTGACTATTGGAATATAGAGGGGGATAGTGGCAATTGGAACATTCAACTCCGTTGCCAGATTAACGATTGGGAAACAGAGGTCATGATCAGGCTTCTTAATTTTATCAATTGCATTCACCCTTGCATTGATAATGAGGATAGGTGTTCTTGGTCCCTTAAAGCTAATGACTCCTTCACCGTGAAATCGTGTGCACCTTCTCCATTCTACAAGGGAGGCGACTTTTCCTTGGAAGGCTCTTTGGTGGTACAAAGTCCCCTCAAAGGTGTCATTTTTCGTATGAACAGCAATCAAAGGCCAGATCTTGACTCTTGATAATAGTCAAAGAAGAGGCATCTCCCTCCCCAACATGTGCTTTCTATGTCACAAGGCTGAGGAGTGTATTGCATTGCGCTTTCGCCTTGGAAGTGTGGTCCATGTTCTTGACATCTTGTTTGACATTGATCTAACGTGGGTGCTCCCGATTTGTACTACAGATCTTTTTGAGAAGGATTTGGAAAATGTGGATCCTTGCCATTTGGTGTTCCTTGGGGCTGGAATGCAACAGAAGGATTTTTTATAATAACTCGGAACTATCGCACATAGCGTATAGAAGGGCTCAGGATAGGTGCCATTTATGAAGACTTTTTAAATTGTTCCTTTGTGGAGCTAAAGTTGGGATGGGTTAATTTTGTTAAAAACTGTGAGACCCTGTAGCTTTTGTTGTTGGGGGCCCCTTTTTGGCTTGGGGATATCTTATCCCCTCCATTAATAATTTTTTTAATCCAAAAAATAAATAACTTATATGAACGTGTCTACATTTGGGGTTTTTGAAATCGTTGACACCAACACTGATCCATGTTTTTGTTCATAACGTCTTTCTTCTAGGGATTTTAGCAATTATTTTGAAAAAAATTGCACAATTTCTACTGGTATCAATAGTGTTCTTGTAATTGAGTATTTTGCTGCTATTTGCTAGGGTGACCTTTAGTACTTAATAGTATTATTGTGTGCTACTACAGGATCCTTTGCTCGGAGATTGGCACAAGAATTTCCCATGTGGCAGGTATATTTTACAGCGAAGTTTGTGCTTGGTTTGGTTTGTTTCCATACAAACTAATTTAAACTGGAATCGTGATATATTAAAACTTGAAAATTTTTGTTTGTCATAGATTCTTCTTCTTATTTAAGATACTAGTTGGGACTTGCAAGTAGCTTTATACAAGTTGGCATTCCAGCTTTAGTCTCACTTCTGCTTGGTGGCCACATCCCACAGAACCACTTACAGCTACATTAACTCCATTAATTCCACCTTTACAACAACCAATTTTGTTTGTGTTGACACAATTAATAGATCTAGGTGAGTCACTTAGCTAAGAGGTCTAGGTGATCTAGGAATCTTCCATGTGGCAGCTTAATTGGGAGCCAGAAGCACGTAACCATATGACAAAAATAAAGCCCTCTTTTCTGGGCCTTTTTTTTATTTTTTTTTATTTTTAAATTAATAAATTTGAAACCTCGATGACTGGTCTTATGAGGGGAAATGTCTAATGCATGGTGGGACAAGGAGCTGACATGGTGGAGGTGACTGTATTGTGGGCAATCCAGATCGTGAATTGTCTGGAGCGGTGAATTTATCTGCATGTGGCTGAAATAGGAGAGATCACTTAGCAAAGAGATCTAGCGACCCAGTAATAAGTTTAGTTGAGAGCTCAAAAGGGTTCCACATGTTGGCCATGTCTCCTTCTACTTGTGGTGAAATTCATCCCAATAGCGGTTTGCCACATGGTGAAGAAAGCTCACTTTCCTGAGCAATTTTCTCATTAGAAAATTTGGAACTTCAACAGCTGATATTATGAGGCGAAAAGCCCAGTACATGGTGGGCCATGCAGCTGACATGGTCAAGGCAACAAAAAACATGGCCAATCCAAAGGTGTTAAGACTGAATTAACCAACTCTCCCTACAGGAATTAATATACTTCAATATTCCCCTCAGGAGGAAAACTGTTGTCTCCTGGGAACACTTGGGGAACCAGGTGCAAGCCCACAGTTCGTGCACATGTGCAAGAACGTCCGGGAGAATACTTTACTTCGACAGCAATTCGAACTCGCAACCTAGCTTGGCTCTAATACCATGTTAACATAAACTAACCAACTCTTCCTAAACCTTAAGGTGTTAGGAGATACAGGAATTAATGCACTTCGACGAAAGGGTCTTCGTCTGATGGAGGGTCTGGTTTGGCCACATCTTCCCTCCACATGGCTGATATAGGAAAGATGCCTTGTCAAAGGGATCTAGAATTATGATGTCTTCTATATCTTACAGGTTATTCTGTACCACTTCCTGACTTCTGATTCATTGCTTTTGCAACACTCGTACAACTATGATCTTGATGCATTAAAGTTTGATTGCATAATTATCTTGATTTGGATATTGGGAGAGAAACTTAATGTATTTCTGGTGCATCCATTGACACAGTTCCTCTTAGTAGATTTGCGTTGCCATGGTGAATCAGCATCGACTAAAAAGAGGGGCCCTCATACTGTCGCCTCAGCTGCTCTTGATGTCTTAAAGCTTGTACGTAATTGATTTTTAGTGGTAATCTCTATGCATGCATGTTTTTTCTACTCCTTGATCTATATTGACTTAATGCAATATTAATATTGTGTCTTGCTTATCTCTATGCAATTTCGATAAACTTTGTTTGTCAGTATATGCAGTGCATGTGTAAGGATGGTTGACTCTGCTTTCTTGGAAGTTTGAAGTCTTCATTCTCTTTCAAGTTGTAATTTTCTATTTTTAATTTTATCACTAAAAATCAGTGGTTCTGCCAACCTTTCCTTTAGCAAAAGAATGCACTTGTATGGTACATTAGTAGCTGCATTCGAGCTGATAAGGAATAGATTTATTTCTTATTTTTGATGAATAGTAAGGAATAGATTTATTTTTTATTTTTGATGAATTGTAAGGAATAGAAATTTCTTCTCTTTCCTCACTAGAAGTGGCGAGATATGTGCCTGGGACACAAGGTGAGCTTCTTGATATTTCTTAAATGTAAGGTCTATGGAGTATGGAGCCAGAGATGAATGTATATTATAAGCATAATTTTAATAATAAATTGCAATTAGTTCTAGGAAAATTGAATATCATAATATATGTCAACAAGTCAATATTTTATGTCTGTATTCTTTAAATTTTTTTTTTTTAAATTTAATTCAATCTAGTAAGGTTATGAAGGAATAGATTTAGAGTCCATAGCCAGGGCCATAGATTCCATTCAAAAACCACAATTTTTGGATCCTTTCCTTGGGAATTGAGAGAATGTAAAGAAGCTGTACCACTGGAGTAGACACGCAGTGCAACATTGTTGGATTGGAGTTTCTTATCTCGTTTGCATGGTTTGTATATTCCTGGCTGTTGAGCTTCACAATTTTCTCAGTTCACAAAAAAAAGAAAAAAAAGAAAGTGGTTTTTGCATGGGTATAAAGCCTTGGGTGTATACACTTGGTCCATTCCTTCAGGGCCCAAAACAAAAATTATGTAGTCAGTATAACAATAGCACTTAGCATTTAATTGTAATATGTAACAATAGCTTAAGTTATCACATGTGAAGAATGCATTTTTGCATGTAGATCTTGAGGAAAAAGTTTATATGAAACCCCCTCCAAGGTTTGTGTATGCAACTGTGAAAGGGAAAATGTGCAAACTAAAGAAGGCCTTGTATGGCCTTAAGCAATCTTTTAGCCTGGTTTAAGTGATTCAGGAGTGCAATGGTTAAAAGGGGATATACTCAGTGCCAAGCAAATAATACCTTATTTGTAAAGCGTCAAGATACAAGGTTAACGATTTATGTGGATGACATTGTGGTCATTTGGAATGATGATATGGAGATAAGGAGACTCAAGCATTGATTGGCATAGGACTTTGAGATCAGGTATCTAGGATATTGTACTTTATTGTGATTGAGGTAGCCAGGTCCAAGGATGGGATCTTCCTGTCACAGCACAAGTATGTTCTTGACCTCTTACAAGAAACAGGTTTGACAGATTGCAAACTATGTGACACGTATTAATCCAAATCACAAACTCAAGGAAAATGAGAGTGATTAATTGATAAATGCTGGAAGATATCAACAACTAATGGTGCTTCTTTTATATTATCCTTGACCAGAGTCACCAGACTAGATATTACCCATGATGTTAGTGTGGTTAACCAGTTTATGCATGCTTCTTCTATAGTTCACTTAGAGGTAGCTCACAGGATTCTGCAATACTTGTAGGTTTGCCCTAGGAAAGGTCTTCTATATGCTAGACAAGGGCATGAGGACACCTTAAGGTGGAAGTGTACATTGATGCTAATTGGCCTGGTTTGATCTTAGATAGATGATGGTAATCTGGTAACATGGAGAAGCAAGAAGCAACTGGTTGTGGAAAGATCAAGTGCTGAAGCGGAGTTAAGATGACCAAAGATTCTCATGGCTAAACTGGATTCCCAATGCACAGTCTGACAAACTTATATTGTGACAGTAAAATAGCTATCAGTATTGCACATAACTTAGCCCAGTATTACACTACACATGTTGAAATTTATCCTTATTTCATCAAGGATCATGAGGTCTGGACATTTTTGGATGCCATTTGTTAAAAGCGAATATGAGCTGGTTGATGTATTAACCAAGGGTTGAGAAGTGCTTGATTCTCTTCGATTGTGACCAAGCTGGGAATGTGGGATATCTATTCTCAAGCTTGAGGGAGAGTGTTAGTGGTGTAGTAGCTGAATCACATGGAAGTAATGATGATATGAAGGATCACCAAGGGAAGGGGTGGCTGGGTTTTGTACCCACTATGAGGCCTTTAGAGGACATATGTGACTGAAAAGGATGGATACAAAATGTTGGAATAATGGGTTGTAAAACAGGGAAATGGTCTTTGAAGTATCTAGGTCTTTCTTTCGGTGGATCCCTAAATTCAGTGGCTTTTTGGGATCCAGTGTTGGAGTGAGTTCATAAAAAAATGGCTTGTTGGAAGCAATCATATATGTCATTGGGAGGAAGGATTACACTGACTAAAGTAGCTCTCTCCAACATGTCAGTGTACTATATGTCGATCTTCAAAATGACTAGTAAAGTTGTTAATATGTTAGAAAAGTGCCAAAGGGATTTCTTATGGGAAGGTGGACATGGAAAGAAGGATCATTTAATTAATTGGTTTGATGTTTGCAGGCCAAAATCTCTTGAAGGTTTGGGAATTGGTCATTGAAAGAAAGAAATATGGCTTTCCATGTTAAGTGGTTATGAGATTTTCAGTTGAAAAAGACAGTTTATGGAATTCTATGGTACTAAATAGATGTGGGAACGATTCATATGGTTGGGTTGTTAACCCCATTTGACCATCTCAATGTCCTTCATTTGGAAGAACATTATGCAGGTTTTCCCACCCAATTGGTGATAGGGAATGGTGCTTCCATTAAATTTTGGAAAGATTTATGGTGGGTGATTAGACTTTAGCTTGCTTGTATCCCAAATTATCCTACATAGCTTCTCACATGGATGCTTTCGTATATGATGTCTTTTATAATTCCTCTATTGGGCCCTCTTGGAATTTGACTTTCTCTCGTGACCTTTATGATTGGGAAGTGGATATAGCTGGAAATCTTCTTTCTAGTCTTGAGAGTGTATTTGTGGAAAATGAATTTCTAGATAAAAAGGTCTGGACTCTGAATCATCTAGATTTCTAGATAAAAAGGTTTGGACTCTGAATCATCTAGTGTTTTTTCTTCTAAATCCTCATTCATGGATTTAATTTATGATCCATCCCATCCTCCCCATTTTCATGTGAATAAGATTTGGATGTCTTCCACCCCCTCTATTAGTTTAAGTTTTTTTGTGCACTGCAATTCTTAATCAAGTTAACACTATGAGATATGCTATAGAGACGAGACCATCTATTGCAATTTCCACCAATTGGTATATTCTTTGCCAAAAGGATAGTGAATCGACCAACCACCTATTTTCTCATTGTAATTTTTCCATGGGCATTTGGCACTATTTCATGGAGGGTTTAAACCATCCTTTGGTGATGCTGGCTGAGTTGATGGATCTTGTGTGTCAGTAGAGCAGCAAGTGTTTGAGAAATCATGGGCATATGTTTTGTGCTTGTCTTATTCACGAGATCACTTGGGGGCTATGGAAGAAGAAAAATCTAAGAATTTTTGAAGGAAAGAGCAACTCTCGGATGAAGGTGGTTGATTCTATTGTAAGAGAAGTGGGAGGATGGCTTCTCATAACTAAAGAATTTCAAGGTGTTCTTCCTTCTATGTTTTTGAGAGATTGGATTTTATCCATCTCCCAAGATGGGTCTACATTGAACAAGATCAATCTTCAGGGGAATGCCCCTCCCAATGGCAAAGTGAAGCTGAATTTTGATGGTTCTTCTAAAGGTAATCTAGGGTCGGGAGGTTACAATCACTATTACCCCAACAATCTTCCATGGAATTCAATACTCTTCTTCAACCTTCCAAGAAATCCTCCCAATCTCCTTTCTCTGCAATTTCAATGGTGTAACACACTAAGAACCATGAGATTTTAATGAAAATATTGATGAACAACATAAAACTAAGAGGAATCTCCCCATATTTTGGGTTCTAAAGCTTATCTTACCAAATTGGGGACTTCTCTTTTTTCTTTTCTTATGTTTTCAGGTCTTAAATGGATAATACTAGGGTTTTATCTCGTCACAAGTGGGTTCGGCACGGAATTAGAACCAAATTTGATTTTCAGCAAAATTCCCAAAATTTTAGAACTTCCCAAGTTGGATCGATCCAGCACTTTTGGATCGATCCATGTCTGATTGATCAAGCACTTTTGGATCGATCCATGTCTGATTGATCAAGCACTTTTGGATCGATCCAAATTTCACTTGGATTGATCAAGCAATGAGTGGTTTTTGTGTCTACGTTCTTGGATCAATTAGGCAAAGTACCAGATTTTCGGATCGATCCATATCTAGCTGTTTTGGATCGATCCAAATTTTAGATCTATGTAAAAGACCTTAATTGATCCAAATGTTCATATTTTCGAATTTTTTGTTCTTGATCTTTTCAATTTATTCCATTCACTTACCTTCTTTCTTAATTCATTCTCATGACACATAAACATTAAAAGTACCCACCATTAACACACATGTTGGCATTCACACACTCATTCATTAGCATCTATATTTTAGCGAGGTCAAAAGTAAATACCGAGTGTTATTGGAACCATTAGTTTGGAACTGTTCTTGTTGGAGTTCTATTGCCAAATCAAGCCATGAATCAAGCTCTGTTCTGATCACCCAAAACCTGTCTGCAACAAATATTATGGGCTGATTTCTTGTCCAAATTGCCCCTTCATAAGGAAAGCTTTTCGGAGTTTTTTCTGATGCATTTTATTCACCCACAAGTTAAGTATATTGATGCGAACATTGTGAAGAGGTTGATCTATGTGCCACCCCACAAGAGATTAAAGTTCAAGATGATGCCAAAAGATGGGTTAGTTTAAGTGTTTTAGGGGTGAAATAATTTTGTAATAAGGCATTTTGTGCCAAGGATAGTTTAGGTTTTCTTTTTTGCACGAGTGTTTATGTAATAAGGCTAAAAACCAAGGTCAATTTGGGGATTTTTGTGTACTGGTCTACCGTTAAATATTTTTACATTTAGTGATGCTCCAAAGTTAACAAAAGGGGCCCCACACAAGCTGGTTGACTATCACTATAATCCCAAGGTTTTTGGTAGTTTTACTTTATGAAAATTTTAGTTTTAGAAGTCCAATAGTTTTAAGAAAGTCTTGTGTCCCAAGTATTAGGAATTTAGAAGTTTCTACATTTTGAGTCCTTGTAAGTCTATTTAAGAGACACTCCACATTGAATCAATACAATGAAGATGAATTAAGTTTTGTGAAATGAACTTGGCTCTTTAGGTGTGGTATCTTATTCTATCCCCTCTCCCTTCATTGGGTAGTAGTCGTGGGCTCCCCTCAATATCCTCTTCTTCTCTTCTCTTTGGTGCAACCGTTGGCTTCCCTAATGTTTACCCTAGCTCACCTTCTTCTTCTATCTTCCATTATCCTCTAATCTCTTCTTCTCTTCTACCTACCTCGTTGTTGCTATATCTCCCTCATCAACTTCATCATTCTCTCTTGTCTTGCTGCTGGAAATTAGACTTCAATGGACACAATCCAGCACATATCAGTTGGAGCTTCAAGGACCTATTCTAGGCAAAATCGCACCAAATAATCCTAAAATTTAAAGGTTGTTTAAACAAGTTTTGTTCTTCTAATCTACCTTTTCAATCTAAATAATCCTCTCAACTCTGTCAAATTATGTGCTCTTCTCTATATAATTGATTGCTGTTTTGAAACTTAACTGAGTTTTCTGGGTACGCTATCAGTGAAATTCACCCCCTCCTCCATATTCTCTCTTTTCTTCATTTTCTTTTTAGGATTTTTCCTTTCCTATGAGTTCTCTTCCAAACCCTTCAAACCCCTCTTAATTCTCTGTTGTTCTAATCAAGTTCTTTCCCCTCCCAAAAAATTTGGAATTCGGCAGCTCCTCCTTGTGTGAAGGCTTTTAGTTGGGTGGTGTCTTAGGAAGGCAAAATACGATGGATATTCTTTAAAGAAGATGCCCTTTTATGATGATATCCCCCTTAGTATGTGTGATGTGTGGATAGGATGGTGAGTCTAGAGATCAGATCTTCATCCATTATATGTATGCCAGGAGAGTCTGGAGATTCTTTCTCTTGGCCATGCCATTAGTGTTTGTTATGCTGAATTCTATCTTCAACCTTTCCAATCAATGGGGTAAAAGAATTAAGGGGGTGAGAGGCATGATGTTTATGAGGTCTCTGATTTAAGGTATTATTTGGGGAATTTGAAGAGAAAGGAACCAGAAAATTTTTGAGGATAAGAAGAGGGATGTGAGCAAGATCATTGATACCATCCTGGCTGAGGTGTGTTCTTGGCTAATGGTGACAAAGGAGTACAAAAACGTTTTCATGACCGATTTTATGCGTGATTAGGTTTCTTCTCTTTCTATGGTTTCTTGAGCTTAACTTCAATGGGGCCTGCTTTGGCAACCCGGGGCCTGCTTTGGCAACCCAGGGCCTGCTGGTTTCGGGTGTGTGATTCTAAATTTCCAAGGAGACATTTCCTATGTTAGGTGCAGGCCCATTCGTTGTGAGGATTCTACCAAGGCTGAAGTGATGTGTCTCCTTCATGGGTTGAGGCTTATTAAGGACAAGGGGATCAGCAATTGTATCAATGAAGGAGATTCGTCAACCATGGTTAGTTGGGGGATGAGACATGCTAGAGACTCCTGGAAGCTAAATCATCTTGTGAGAGAGATCAGGGACCTTGTTACTCTTCTTCAGGTGGACCTTCATCAGGTGCCAAGATGTCAAAACTCTCTTGCTGACTATATAGCTAAATGAGGAGCTGGTCTGGTGGAGATGTTCAATGGGAATAGCATCTTGGATAGTTTAAACCCCCGTGAGGGCTGCTTCCTTAGGGTTCTTTGTTGTATTGAGGCTGGGTTTAATGAGGACCTAGCCATGTGCTGTTGTTTTTTGTTTGTGTTTTCTCTCTCCTTTCTCTTTTCTGTATTCTTTTGTTTTTTGTTTTTGGTTTTTTTTCTTCAATAAAGATATCGTTATTCATAAAAATAAAAAAAAAGTTTCCTCAGTGTTTTTGGTATCTTCTTCTTCAATAAATATTGTTGACTAGTAAATCTAACTTTTTATATACTTTTATTTGTCAAAATAAGCTCAAACTGTGTAGATCACTCTTAGGATTGTCTAAACACTAGTAAAATTTCATAAAATTCTGACGTGTTACTGTGTTAGTAGGGGTATTTTGGTAATTTGGTGGGTTCTGCCCAGAAATTCGAGAAACCCCAAAACAGGGTTCTTCGTCCTAGTTTCCCCCTCTTTCTATTCTAATTCTCTACCAAAAATTCTATTATTCCTTATTTTTTAATTTCTCTTGCTCCTTAAAGTTTGTGATTACTTGGGTTTCTATTGACTTCTTGGTTTATTCTAATCTGTCCTAAGCTTCCACATCTTTAATTGGGCTCATATCAGTGGGATATACAAGCTTAGATTTCCCCACATCTGTTTGCATTGAAACTTGTGATATCCTGCATCATATATTAAGCCATAAACTCCACTTTAGTTCCTTTATTGATTGCTTGGTTGTCTGAAGTTTATTCAACCCTTGTTTTCTTTTGTCCAACTTATCTGGTCTTCTGTTTCAGTCTCTTATTGTTTCAGATCTTTGATTTTTAGTTAAACTCATCCTAAATCACGATATTGGTCTGTTATTAAGTTAATTAGTTCATTGCTAATCTGCTGTTCCCATCCACTAAATTTTATTCTTTCTTATTTTATAGTGAATATGTTCTGCTGGAACTCTGTTACCTGTCCTGTTACTTTATATGTTGTATATACTTCATCAATTGCCCTGAGATTTTGTGGAGTTATTCCTCAGTCAAGGACCCATTAAGCTGCCAAGTATCATCTTAATCCAATGAGCCAAATTTTAGTATCTAAGGTGCCGTATTGCTGTCCAGCAACTAAACTCCTCTGAGTTTTGACTTGAGAATTCGTCCATATTTAAAGGAATAACTAATAGACTGTGTGGGAAGTGTTTAATAATCTCTTGGGCTCATAACCTGTGGGAATTAAGCCGTAGGTCATCCTGCATCAGTTAGAGAATATAGACGCAGTGAAGGTGTGGTTATCTTGCAATTACTTACATGTTTAGGGGTTTACTTATATTTGTATTGCATAGCTGTACCATATGGTATAGTATATGCAAAGAATAAAAATACTAATATGAAGAGTGTGGGAGAGATACTCTTATATATGTATTCTCCAAAATTCTTCTCCCTTTCCTCTCTCCTTTCTTCTTCTTCCTCCACTCTACAAAACCTTAAACTCACCATCTTCATTGTCAATTGATTCAACTACAGGGAAATTAGAGAAACGTGGAGAAACTTTTTTCAGAATTTATTAAATGATAATCATGCAAGGGGCACCTCATCCCCCGAATGTGGTGAAAAATTAGCAAGGAGCATTGCATCGGCGCCCGGATGCAATGAAAAATATGCAAGGGTTCCCACACCATGGACGAGTGTGGGTAAAGAAGTT
>JAOXJP010106200.1:0-14244 GCA_025762735.1 Platanus orientalis | reverse complement strand
ATATTTAAAGGTCCTTATGGCCGGAGTCCTTGGAGGGGAATAATGAACCATCTGTAATCGTTCAAGGGTGATTTGACATTTGAAATAGGGGATGGGAGGTGAGTTCAATTTTGGGAGGATGTTTGGCGTGGGGAATGGACCCTTAAGCAGGAGTTTCCAAATATCTTCGCTTTGGCTTTGGACCCGAATTTGTGGTGGCTTCCTATCTTTCGACTTATGGATGAGAGATAGTTTGGACGCTGGCCCTGAGGCGTAATATGTTTGACTGGAGCTCTCGAAGGTGAGCCAGGTGCTTGCTTGTCTATACGGATCTCAAGTTGTCTTGGGGCAGGAGGATCACATGATTTGGAAGGATGGTGGAGGGGGTCAGTTCTCGGTGAAATCTTGTTATTACATGGTGTCCAATTCTATGGGAAGGTCAGGTCCTTGGGAGGATGTTTGGTATTCTAGGGTTCCTCTAAAGGTCCAATTTTTCATGTGGACAACAATTTTGGAAAAACTCTCAACTATGGACATGCTGTGGATGAAAGGTTTCTCTCTGCCTAGTATATGCCTTCTTTGCTACTAGGATGTAGAATCACACTCCCACTTATTTAATCATTGTGCATTTCTTGGGATATTTGGTGTGGCATAGCTAGAGATTTTGGTGTTGCCTTCATTGCCCCCTAAGCCTTGTTGGGTCGGGAGGAGGATCTGGAAGCTAGTCCCAGTAGCTGTTTGTTGGGTGGTTTGGTTGGAGAGAAACAACAGGGTTTTTAAGGGTCATGAGAAACTGGCCTTCCAAGTTTATAGACGAGCAAAAACTATGATCCTTTTTTGGGCTAGAAGATGTAAAGGATATGTGGGGCTTTCGGAAGGAGTTGGGCGAATACTACTGGGGCTGTCCCATTTTGAAGGGTTTTGGTGTATTTGTTTTTAGGGGTTCAGCGTCGTTTTTTTGGTTTTCATTTAGGGGATTTCTCATCCCTGGTATTTTGTTTTTCTTGTTTTTCTTGTTCGGTTCTTTTTCCATAAAAAATTTTTTCCATAAAAAAAAACAAAACTTTTTAACAAGATCATTAGAACTAAAAAACTGCCGGATGACTGGAGGAAAAGTACTGTGGTTCCTATATTGAGCCATACAATGAAACTATGTGAGAGAGTGATTGAAGAGGATGTTGGTTCAATCACAAGGAGAGAGAGAGAGAGAGAGAGAGAGAGAGAGAGAGAGAGGATTTAGGGTGGGGTGGATGAAGCGGAGAGGTGCTAAAGTTATATTGGCCAATGCATGCCATTAAAATTGAAGAGAGCATTTTTATGAAATGGTTGTAGGATCTGGAGTAGACTGTTAAACTGCCAAGAAAGAGAAAAACATTGAGTGTATGTGAGATGATGTTGAGATGGATGAGTAGCATGAGTGGCAAGACTAGAAAGGATTTGGAAATGAAAACATTTGTGGGAATTAATGGGTGGCACCAATACCAGATGAAGGAAAGTGAACTAAGATGGTTTTGTCATGTGCAACGAAGGCCAGTGAGGAGTGATCTGGTGCAATTTGAAAGCATTAAAAGGACAAGGTGAAGGACAAGAATTACCTGGGTTGAAATAGTGGAAGAAAAAACTAAATTTTTATGGTTTAACAGAAGAAATGGGCTTTGATAGAGTGGAATGGTAGAACATGATTTGTGTTGCTGATCCCAAGTAATTGGGATAAGGCTTTGTTGTGTTGGGTTGAGTGTGTTCATGATCCAAGATACCATTGTTTGGTTGTCTTTGATCATTGGGAAGTACATCCTTATTTTACAATCTGTATTTTGACTCTTTGATAGCATCCTTTTTTACCAATAAAAATTGTCAATACCAAAGAAATATCAGTCTTGAAGCTGTGTGGCTGTTGTCCACCTTATCATTTCTTGTTCACTGAACTTGAAAAAGCCAGCAATCTGACCACTCAATACTTCTAGGCTGTATTAATCAATTACTTTTGTTTGTGTCTTTGGGTACAGAGTGGGAAATCTGCTGCTATCTATGCTTGTGCGAAAGAGCAAGGGTTTGAAGTAATTGAGGTACCTTGGAATTTTTCTATTCACATTAACAAATCCTTCATTGATGTTGTGTTTCAATTTTCTATTGTTCCATTCTTGCTTTCACATTCAAGCACATGTACTTAAACATACTCAAGCATACATAAATACGCGCCAAGGCATACTCATGGATACATAAATATGTATATACATATATGTGTGTTTTGGATTTGTGTTTTTAATGTTGTTTGACAAAATTCACCCTTAGAATTGTTTACACTAATCGTACCTTCACTTTGTAAAATAAACCCTGAATGAACACTGATCATTATATCTTTATGAGGGTATGATGTAAAATGGTAAACCAACATCAACTTGATTTTGATTTGTTGCTTTTGTCTTAGCTGAAAGCAGCAACTCAAACAATTAGTTTGATGAAGATACCTTTTATGCTTTGTTGTTTGAGTATAATGAAGTTCTTCTATTTTTTAAGAGGGCTATCCATGTGATAGTTTTTATGACAGTAATTGTTAGTAGTCATTACTACCTGCTTGACTGACAGTTTTTGAAACTTTTATCATTGAAATATCACTCAAATACCCTTCAGAAGATCAATGCTTTCACATGTGACCTCAACCAAATAATACTAATAATAATAATAAAATACAATCTACTTTGCCTAACATTGCTAAACTGCTGCTATGCCAAGTCTTTCTTTGTATTGTGTTTGGGAGAGTTCAATTAGTTTTCTTGGTATGATTGACTGTTATAGGTTTTTGAAAATTCCACTTTGTTTTAATTTGATTTAGGAATGAGGGATATGTGCTTTAGCTTCTAGGTCTGATACCAATTGTTGTTTTGATTCTTTGAAAAACTTTAATTTTTGATTTTCATAAAAAATACAGATTATGTTGCCATTAATTTTCATTATAGGTCTGATACCAATTGCTGTTTTGATTCTTTGAAAAACTTTGATTTATAAGTTTGACAAGACACTCGATATATGTTGCCATTTTATCCAGATTAGATATGGTTGCCATCCTTGATTCTGTTGATGGGGCTATGTACTGTGGTTTGGTCATGTGTGGTAGAACTATTTCCTGTATGATGGTTAGCATTGTGAAAATGCTAACAGGCAACGGGTTCCAAGTGTTGGAGCCATTTGATTCTGGCAAACCAATGGCTGGGAAATCTTGTAACAATGGAATAATGGGTGTTTATGGCTTGATAACAGGTCCATAACATGTGATCTATTTGGCAATTGATACTTTATTTCCTGAATGAAAAAAATTGATTTATTAAATTGGAACAAAATATAGAGGGTCTTAAGCTGGTTGGTTTGACAAAATCGCGACATATTGAGGTAAAGATGAGCCATCCATGGTCTTGGAAGGCCTCTGGAACCAGGTATGGAGATTTGAGTTTTGTTCAAAAACACCTTACTAGGCCTTTTGTCTAAGATCAAGAGATTTGACGAAATTTATTTTTGTCAAATCATAAAAATGAAGGTTTTTCTGCTATCAGGATGCTGCTCATCTTAGCCCCAAATGTTTTCAAATATCATTGGCTTTATAAAAATGATTATGATTTCTTGGAAGCAAAGACAGAAGGTTTATGAACTGTTCTCAAGCAGGAATCTAGGGCAAATAATAGAGTTGAAAAGATAGCAGCTGCGTTGTTCTGGTTCACATCAATTTAGAGTGGGTTCAAAGAATTAGCATAATAACTCCCTTGCAGAAGCAGTTTAGGGGTTGGAATACTGATGGGAATCATACGTAGCATCTAAAGACCAATTAGAGAAGGCCTAATTCTGTCCCTGTTTTGATATGGCAATGCTACAAAAATATGGGATCTACATGGGAATTGGAATGATGATGAGCATGATGGAGTAGTCCTATGGGTTCCTTTGATACCTCCGTTGCATAAGTTAAGTGTTAGTATGGGGGTTAACGAGATTTAAGGGTAAATGGGGGGGGGGGGGTTTGTCACTCAGTGGCAGGGCTATAAATATCAGGGAATCTAGAAGGCAGTCCAAATGGTTTAGACTACAGCTGGTCGTAGAAAGATCTCTGAGATATTATTTGACTTTATTTACTTTATGATTTTAGTAAGTAGTAGTAGGGAATATTGGGACAGATTCGAATTAGTTGTAACGTTGTTTATATTAGAAACTAGATACCTTATATGGTAGACAATTATTCTAAACCCTTTTTTTAGAAGGATGCTGGCTAGGGAAGTTTTTAAAAATGTAATGGTATAAAACTGTTGAACATGGGGAAGAAATTATGATTTGATGAATACTATTTTTTTTACTTGAAGTATGATTGCCTACTTCTTGTTCGTCTTATTCTTTTCTTTTCTTCAATCTCTAATCCTGGTTTCATTGTCTACATATATGCAAGGTTTAAAGTTTCGGTTTCAGACTAGGTTTCGGTCCCCCCGGAAACGGAAACGTATTGGAAGCCATGAGAATTTTACGGAAACGATGGAAACTATATGCAAACGCTGGATTTTTTTTTTATGAAACTTTAGGATATGATAGAATAAATAATAATACATCTTTAGGAACCAATATATATACAAAACAACAATCCATGATTTCATATATGAAAGAACACCTTTGGGCCAATAGTCCTAGTACAATCACAAACGTACAAAAGTACAAGACAAAGAGTAATATATAGTGATATAATCCAAGTCTCCAAGACTCCAAATCTCAATAGTCAACTCTCAAGTCCATTCCAAGACCCAATCAATACCACATAGAATTTCTAGGTGGATCAAAATCATTACTTCTGTCCCTATCCCTATGCCTATCATTGTGTTGACGATGCATTTGCTGATGGAATTTATCTTCTAAGTAGTAGCGATACTGTTGCCATGTCATAGTGCGATACCATGCATGATACTCACGAATGTACCTTTTGTATGCATAATCCTCTACATTCATCAGTATCCCATATTGTGGAAACCCCGCCACCAATTAAACTTGACGTTGAGGGAGAGGATAAGGATAAGGTTGAGGCTGAGACTGAGGCTAGGGCTGAGGTTGAGGATGAGGATGAGGATGAGCTTGTTGAGACTGTTGATAGTTCTGGCCAAGGCCAAAGAAATCAGCCTAAGACTGGTGGCTCTCTGAATGTGTGCTAGAAGTAGAAGAACCATCATGGTGAGACTATTGAGGAATGTAATATCCATGTTGCTGGTCATAAGATGTAGTACCCTGTGGGGTCGCACTGATATTGCCACCATTGATGCTCATGCCATCAAATGACCCTACCAAACTCTCCGAACTGTCAACACTGTGATGTGAACTACTCTCATCCTCCTGATATTTCTTCTTCCTCTACTACCCTCGTTTATAAGTCTTAGGAGGTGGTGATTATGAAGCAGGAATTGGAGAATGTGCACCATGATTTATATCCTGGGTGACATGACCAAAATTCCTTTCTACTGTGAATGGACTGAGAGGTTTCTTACTTGTCGACCCACTATACTCATCAGCATATCCCCCCCAGCCCCACCATCATCATCGCCCCCATCATTACCTCCATCACCACCTCCATCATCTTCATCTGAGTTGGACTCTGAAGAGTCATCATCATAACCACCAACAGGTCCAACACCACCTAATTGAGTTTGAGACCCTTGTTGTACTTGCATGTCCGCCATGAACTCATTTACATCCACTCCCATCTAATTCGCTATGTGGGAGTTTGACTGTCCATCTGGCTCATCCATCATTGGGTCTTTGACCTCTTTGACCCATTAGACAATGGATCCTCCTCACCCTCATAGAAAATATCAGTCAAGTCAATAGGGCTACTATATTCCTCTTTCTTTTAACCTACCTTTATGGTTTTCTCCATTAATCGCATGTTGTAGTGAACAAATACAAGTTTCTATAGGTTTTCATGGTCAAGCCTGTTATGCCTTTGCGAGTGAATAAGGAGAAAGTACTTCAATTCCTCTCGCAACCGGAGGAAGATGCAGTTTGAGATAAAATTTTCACTGCAATCGTTCTCAGCTCCTTGGCATTGGTCTCATACAACACCCACCATTCCCTTGCAATATTATAAATTTACAATCAAAATTAGCACAAATGTTGCAACCATCACTTTTGCATTTGATATTTCGACATAGAAAATCCAATTTGCAATTGTTATTAGAAATAGAATGACATGTCTACCTGGGGGTGTATTATTCCTTCCAGCATCGACAACTACTCTACCAAAAGATCCGATGACATCCCTAAAAAGCTTTATCTGCAATTATTTATCATGTCAGTTGTCAATAAATTATCATTTTGGGAATGAAGTTTTATTTGTAATTGTAATCATTTGTGAAAGAGCTTTCGATTGTGCTATTGCATTAGGTTCAAGCTTGGCAATCACATCCTCTACAACACTAAGTAGGTCGGGCCAAAGTCCAAGCAACTGTGAATACTAGTAGTGCGGGTTAAAGTAGCATGCTGAAGTTCATAAAAACACAATACATTTCATAAAACATGAGTCATGACTATTGAAGTACCAAAAATGCAAAAACTAAACTAAACAATCTAAATTTACTTACCTGCTTGATGGAGTGGGTGGAGAAGCATCTTTGTTTATCTTGCATCCACAATCTTTAAGAATGAGGAAGTTCTCTTTGGGGCAACCGCTTTAATTGCCTCTCTCATTAGGCGTATGGACTCATAGATGTAACCCATAGTTGGCTTTTTATCCCCATTCACCATCCTAAGGACCTTCACCATTGACTCTAATATGTTTAACACCAAACTGCAGAAAGAAGTGCTAAACACAATCTGCTCTACTCTTTTCTTGCTAGAGTGCTACTTTCATGGTATTCATACCATTCATTGCCAGAGAATGTGCCCTTAATGCCCACTTTTTTCTATATAATGCTTTGAAGGGCTATATAATTGGTGGCAAACCTTGTCACACCTGGACACACTATATCCCCTTTACACTTGATCTCTCATCAATGCGATGACATACCTATGATTATATATGAATGTTGTAATTGTCCTAGCGTCTTCCACCACATTCTTCACAATTTTCTTTTTATCCGTATCATTGAGCATGAGATCCATACAATGTACTACATATGGGGTCCAGAAAAGGTAAATTTGGATGACTTTATTAATTGTTCTCCTGCCTTCTTATAGTTGCTCCCATTATCTGTCACAATTTGCACCACTTTGTTTTTTCCCAACCTCATTAACAACCTCAAATAGTAATTTGCGAATGTAGTTTGAATCCTTGATAACATTGAATGCATCAACAAATTTCAGGAAAATTGTACAATTATTGCAATTTCCCATAAAATTGATGATAGACTGCCTCGAAGGACCTGTCCAACCATCACACAAGTCATTCCATACTTTGACCATTGCTTCTTTAACATCCCAATATATTATTCACAGAACTTTTGCTGATTTAAATACTTTTCCATGACCTCATATAAAGTAGGTGCCTTGACACCCTTCCTAGTTTTCGCAACCTCATCCATAAAATTTTGCAAGTATGACCCATTGATAGCACTAGCTGGAATGCTATGATAAAAAGTGAATTTGGAATATGCCATCCCTACTTTAACTCTCACATTCCCCCAAAATTGCTTAAGTTTGTTTTGCATCATGTGATTGAAACATACCAGTCTCCATGGGAATTTGCTCATCCCTTAAACTGTGAATGTGAGGAATACTAGAAGATCTAAAACTCCCCCTGCCTCTCCACCATGCATAGAACTGTCACCCCTCCGGCTGCCACCTCTACCACTACCACTACCTCCTGTAACCTCATGCATAGAAGAACCAAAATCTGGCCTAGATAAGTTGATATGACGTAGTTGCTTTGTTTCATACTTGGATGCCAAACTTGCTTCACAAGTTTATACTGTATCCTCTGTTGCTTAGTCTCACAATCAGATGGATAATTTATTTGTTCTTCATCATAATCATAATCTACATCCACACATCCTCCTGACCTCTTCAACACTGCCTTCCTAAATTGTTCCTCTCTCGCCCTCTCCTCTCCCTAGTATTGTGACTCTGTCTCTTCAAGAGTTTAGTCATAGCTACTCTCACCTCCCTTGGGCAATAGGACACGCTTGTATATTCCCATAACCTGATGCTAAATGTTGTTTAAGCCTTGAGACACTACCACTCTTCATTACCTTCCCACAATAATTACATATTGATTTATGTTGATCCCCATCTAGAGGACGTCCATGTTGTTAACCAAGATCACCAAAATCATCATCCTCATTTTCGGTCGATTGATTCCTTTTCCGAGGCATGTCTTCAAACTTGTGAATCAAAATGAGGTTCTACACTTATTAACATAATCAAACAAGTTTACTGTATTTTTATTTTTTTTACATTTTTCAGTATTTTTTAATTATTTATAAATTAATAATTTATTTGGTCAAACTATACCAAAACATAGCTGAATGTTTAGTTATACCATATATAAAAAAATCAGACCAATCCATGTTCATTTGGTCTATTTTTTATTTTATAATTATTTTATAATTATTGAAAAAGAAAAGTTTATTTGGCCAAATTATAGCAAAATATAGTAGAATGTAGATCATGACTAGTTATATCATAAATAAAAAAATCATACCAATTCATGTTCATTGTTATGATTTTTTGATTTTTTAAAATTTTTCTTTATTTTTTGGAATAAAAAATAACTTATTTATCAATTTTTTTTCCCAAAACCTTAGAAGTATAGATCAAGCTTAGACAACAAATATATAAAAAATCTACACTCAAAAGAGATTTGGTTTGAGAATTATCGAAGTTTTGGTCTAAATCGGGGTTTAGGCATCAATCCGTAGATTTGAGAAATCTTTGTTTTTGATACAAAAAGATTCAAATATAGTCTTTTAATTTGTCCCTAGCTTCAAAATATAGCAAAAGAAGTGAAAAAAAAACAAGATTTGGAATGTTTTTAGAGGGGCGGAAATGATGGGGGAGAGCATGGGTTCAGTCGACATTATATCAATACAGTGTTGGTCGAAACCCTTAAAAAGAAGCCCTTTTGCATACAAAAAGTTCAGTGTATCGTCAATACGTCTCGATTCGACTGATACGTATCACTGATACCATGAGCTTTTAAAAATGAGGGGTAGTTTCGTATTGGTAAGCTCTGAAACCAATACGTATCGACCGAAATTTGAAACTATGCATATAAGCCACCCAAATTGAAGGCTCTATATTCAACCTACATTCACCTATAGTGTTGAAACCCATCGATCCTACATCAAATTTGGTATCAGAGCCAACTCAACACTATGAGTACTCTAAATGGAAGGAATTTTAGAGGCAAACTCACTGATAAACAAAGAGATGACTTTCTCTACAACATCATGGAGAGAATTGAAGACTGAAGAGTCGGAGGCCAAAGTTGAAAAGCTACAAGGAGCTATTTCTCAGCCCAATAAAAATCCAGCAACTACCTCACATGGTGCTTCATCTAGTGCACCAAGGAACAGAGGAGAGCAAGGAGAGAATGCTGATTCTTCTAGAGAAAGAGTTCTTTTACCACCTACTAGGGTCAGTCCTAGAGCTGTTCGAACCTATAAGAGGCAGCCATCTCTTGTGCACATGATGACTAAAGCAACGGAGTAGGAACCATATGAAATGTATGATGCTTATGATTCTGTTGGTGATGTTACTAAGAAAGTAAGAGTAGAAGTACCTGATTTTACTGGAAAAATCGACCCATGAGCCTTTTCAAAGTGGCTTGCTAGTCTAGAAAGGTATTTTGACAAGCTTAAGTACGGTAGATTGGTGTAGAGAATGATACAAGAGATGCGCGATAGCCACCCATTGTTTGTAGGAGATGAAGCTTTGCTTAAAGCAGAAATATCTCCCTTATGATTTCCAGGATGAGCTCTTTAATCAGCTCATCAATCTTTGACAGGGGAGTATGACTGTGATGGAGTACATGAATAGGTTTGAAAAGCTGAAGATCCAAATGTCAAGGGGTTGAAGATCCACGACAAACACTCTCTTGATTTAAGTCAGGAATGAGGGCTGAGATTCACACTCAAAACCACATCGTATCTACAATGTTGATGAGGCCTTTCAATTAGCATTGATGATTGAGAAGAGTATGTGGCAACCTTTTAACAGGAGGATTCTCTCTCAAGCCCGGGAGATGATTGCAAGAAGGCCTAATGAGGTAGGTTGAAGTCCCAAGACAACACCTCTTTATAATAATTACATCCATTCCAATGGTTCTAAGCTCAATCCTGGTGCTGATTTTAGAGGCAAGGTACCACTAGAAGATGGTAGTTCTAGGGGAAAGAGCAAAGAGGCTTACCGTTTTAAGTGTCATGGCTATGAACACGAGTTATGAATGTCCAATGAAGAAATCATTGAATATAGTAATAGAACCACTTGAAGATACTGCTGATCCACAGAAAGACAACGATGGAGAAGAAGACTTCCTCATGCCATTGGTCCCTTTTTTTGATGATGATTACAGGATAATGACATAGACATTTCTCTGGCAGTAGTAGCATGGCATATTCCTGCTTCTCCAAAGCAAGAGAAGGAAGACTAGAGGCATCCCATTATTTTTCAAACCTTGGTTCCTTGTGGAGAGAAATCAAAGAAGCTGATCATTGATGGGGGCAACAGTATGAACATTGTTTCCGAGTCTACACTAGACTGACTGATGCTGCCAACAGAGCCTCATCCTACCCCCTACAAGGTAGCATGGATTGACAATACTTCTATTCCGGTAAGAAAACACTATCTGGTTTCCATTACGATTGTTACTTTGATTCTATATGGTGTGATGTTATTCTTATGAATGTGACACATATTGCTTGGCTGTCCATTGCTCTATGACCGGGATATTTATCATTGTGGGAAACTCAATACATACACTCTTACCTTCAAAGATACAAATGTTGTCTTTAAGCCTATGGCCATGCATCAAGTAAAGAGCCATAGTTAGACGAGGTCTATAATGAAGGCTACCAAAGAGGAAGGACCTCTACCTCCTTACAAAGAAGCAATTCAAATAAGAAAGCAAGGAGACTGGTGTTCTCTACTCACTAGTCACTAAAGAAGTGGACAATCCAGCCAATGAACCATTGCCAGACATTCCCAAGGAACCTAAAGAATTATTGTTTTACTTCTCAGACTTGATTCTAGAGGAACTCCCAAAAAGGTTGCCACCCATGAGGCATATTCAATATGCCATTGATTTGGTGCCAGGATCTCAACTGTCAAATTTACCAGCCTATAGAATGTATCCTATCGAACATGCTAAGCTCAAGAGATAAGTGGATGATTTACTAGCCAAAGGCTACATTCGTGAAATTCTTAGCCTATGTGACGTTCCTACATTGTTGACACCAAAGAAGGATGGCTTGTGGAGAATGTGTGTTGATAATAGAGCCATAAACGAAATAACAATCAAGTATTCGTCTTATCCCACGACTTGATGACATCATTGGCATGATTATGGGTTCTTCTATATCTTTAAACTTAGATCTTCGAAGTGTCTATCACCAAATTCGGATACGTCCAGGTGACGAGTGTATGTCTGCATTCAAGACCAAAGATGGCCTGTATGAATGGCTGGTTATGACATTTGGCCTTTCTAATGTGCCAAGACCTTCATGAAGGTGATGAACCGGGAATTCCAACCTTTTATAGGCCATTTCTTTGTCATTTATTTTGATGATATTTTGATATGTAGTGAGACTGAAGAACACATATGGTCCACATGTGGTGTTTCTTTGGATTTGTTGTGTCTACTGAATGTTAAAGCAGACCCTGATAAAGTAAGGGCCATATAGGAGTGGCCTACTCCCACTTTTGTATGAACTACATAGCTTTCATGGGTTAGTTACATTCTACTTACACTTCATCCACAATTTTAGCACTGTGATGGTTCCTATTATTGATTGTATGAAGAAATGACAGTACAAGTGCACAAATTCCGTAATAAAAGCATTTGAAGATAAAAAAGAAGTTGATTGAAGCCCCTATTTTGCGACTTCCAGACTTGACGAAAGTTTCGAAGTTGCATCCCATCCTTATGATTGGTGGATTAGTAAGTCAAGGATATCCAATGGCATATTTCAACGAGAAGCTTAATGAGGCTAAACGAAGGTACTCTACTTATGACAAAGAGTTTTACGTAGTGGTGCAAGCTTTAAGATACTGACAACATTACCTCATTTTGAAGTAGTTCGTGTTATATTCTGATCATGAAGTCCTTAAGTACATCAACTCCCAGAAGAAGTTGAGGCATAAACATGCCAAATGGGCATTCTTTGTGCAAGAGTACACTTTTGTTATCAAACATAAGGCGGGTATTGAGAACAAGGTTGCAAATGCACTTAGTCATGTGGTTTATTTACTTACTACCATGGTTGTCCAGACTGTTTGTTTTGATTTACTCAAGCAATATTATTCTTATTGTCGAGATTTTAGTGTAATATATGCTGAATTACTAGCAGAACGACAAACTGCATACCCGGATTTCTCCTTACATGATAATAATCTCTTCAAAGGAACTTGACGTAACATAAAACATTGAGAACCTTAAGTAATTGCCCAAAAATTTAAGTGTGGAAGCAAAATAGCTCAAGATTGAATATAGGACACACAAATTGCCACAAAATTAAAGAAAATAGGGAATGAAATGATAGAAAGAATATCCAAAGAATTTAGAACAAGGAAAGAGGAGAATTGAACTAAAAGGGCATTTTTGTAATTTTGGATAAAAAATATGAAATTACCAAAATACCCCTCTAACGCGTCAGAAAATTATAAAACTTTCCAAATCAATAGTGCATCATTCAAAGTGTCTAGGGTTTAAATTTCATGGGATTTGGATAAGAATTGCTTTGTTAAATCATGAAATTTTAGAAAACCCAAGATTTTTTAATGGAGGTTTTAGGCAAAACAGTAAGAAATCTTTTGATTTAAGAGAGAAGAAAGAAGGATGAAAGAAGAATATGAGAGATGATAAAGAAGAGAGAAGAGGAGAGAAGGGAGAAGAACTTACCTAGCTCATGAGGAGAGGAGGGAGCTCATGACTACACCTATGGAAGAAGAAGAGAGAGGGGAGCTATGAGTGGCGTCAACTCTTGGAGAAGGAAATATACTAGGTCTATGACCCATGGCCCACACTTGGAACAACAAATTCACACGCAAAATTTGCTTAATTTTGCACTAGAATTATAGGGGGAGGGGGTGCCTTTAAATAGGCTTACAATCTTAAAATATTAGAAAGTTTCTAAAAATAGAAACTTGCTAGTGAAGGTTCTTAAAATATAAAACTTTCTAAAATTTAAAACTACTAAAAACTCCTCCTAGAGAAGTTTTCAACCAGCTCTATAAAGGGCCCCACACCTTGACTTATTGACCCACTTAACTTTTAAAAACAGTATTCTTGTCATTTATTGATACAAAATCAAGCCAAAATGACAAGTTTTGACCTTAAAAATTTTGGACCAGAAGTAAGTGACGTGATAACTCTCTAAAAAAAACCCAACAAAACCTTGGCACTATTGACCTTATTACATGGACACAAAATGTTGTGCCCCCTGTTATAAGATCCTAAATAGCTTTACATAACATTTACATTTAAATATAGCCCTCTTATGTGGGGGTACATGCTTGGGTCTACTAATATTATCCACATCAGAACTCATTTATGTCTACCAATTAAATTGTTTAGAGATGATATGATTTGGGAGTTGCATGCAGGAGGAGCAATTGGGCATTTTGAAAAGAGATAAGACTATTACCATGGTTCAAGATCGTTTCTATTAGTCTAATCTCAAAAGAGATGTGATGTAGCATAAGGGAGAAGATACCAAAAATTGATTTTGAATAATTTTCCAAAGCCTTAAATAATTTAAATAAAGGATGTGGAAGCCAAAAAAAAAATCAAAAAAATAGAATTTATAAACAAACAAGTAGCCACAAAATTTAAAAATCAGAAAATAAAATCATAGAAAGAAGATAAGGAGGATTTAGGATAGAAAAAGAGGAGAAAATAGAAAAAAAAAATAGCCCAAAAGGGTATTTTTGTAATTTTGGACAGAAAACCCAAAAATTACCAAAATGTCCCTCTGACGTGTTAGAAAATTTGTAAATTTTTATTGTCATTTCTGACTTGTGATAGGGTTCTACAGTTAAAATTTCATGAAATTCCGATAAAATTTAATGGGTCAAATCAAAGAATTTCTGAAAAAG
>JAOXJP010106179.1:0-14245 GCA_025762735.1 Platanus orientalis | reverse complement strand
CTAGAAGGACTAGAGGAAGGCCAAAATTGACCTGGGTGGAGGTAGTAAAGAGGGACATGGCGGCTTGTAATTTAACAGCATATAAGGCGCTAAACAGAGTGGAATGGTGGAACAGGATTCGTGTAGCCGACCCCAAATAGTTGGGATAAGGCTATTTGTTGTTGTTGTTGTACTAAGGGTCTCAAGCAAGGAGATCCTCTCTCTCCCTACCTATTCATTATGGCTAGTGGATCTTTAGGGCAGAATGGTTTCAAAAGCAGAAGCAATAGGGTTATTACAGGGTTCTCCCCTTCTGTGAATGGATCGTCGACTCCCTCATCCAATTTGCAGAAGACTCTTTATTTTTGCTCAAGAATAATGTAGAGTACATGATAAACTTGAGAGGTATTCTCCTTATCTTGGAAGGTGTTTCAAGGTTGAAAGTTAACTTGAGTAAATCAACTGTCTCTGCTATTGGCGAAGTTCCTAATATTGAGGAGTATGCTGCTGTCCTTAGGTACTCGGTGGCCCCCCTTCCGATCACTTATCTTGGGCTCCCACTTGGGGCAAAATTTAATTCTAAATCATTATGGATGCTAATGGTTGAGAGGATGGGGAAGAGGCTTTCAAGTTGGAAAGGTAGATATCTCTCTAAAAGGGGCAAGTTAGTTTTGTTGAGAAGTGTCCTATCAAACCTTCCAATCTATTATATTTCTCTCTTCAAAGTTTCAACATCTACTGTCAAGCAGATTGAAAGAACTCAAAGAGATTTTCTTTGGAATTCAAAGCATGAGCAGAGAAAGATTCATTGAGTAAGTTAGGAGACAGTTTGTAGACCTCTGGGCCAAGGGGGTCCAGGAATTCGTTATGTGCATGACATCAATCGAGCGCTCCTTAACAAATGGCTTTGGCAATTTGGCTCTGAGACTCCAACCTCATGGAGACGATGGATTGTGGCGAAGTATGGTGAGGAGCGGATGGGGTGGATTAGTGGGGCACCTCTGGATCCAGCAGGTTGTGGCGTTTGGAAAGGAATTAGAGAAAGGGCCGAGTTGTAATCCAGGTTCTTCGGACTAAAGGTGAACAATGGGGAAAATGTGTTATTCTGACATGATCCTCAGTGTGCTTCTGAGCCTCTTAGCATTTTATTCCCATCCAATTATAGTGTTGCTGGGTGCAAGTGGAGTTCAATCGGAGATCATATGATTAGAACCAGAGTGTGGTGCTCGTGGAATATTCAAACGAGAAGAAATCTTAATGACTAGGAGATTAAGGAGATGGGGAGTTTATTGGAACTCCTAGAAGGGTGCCATTTGGGTGCTATGAACAAAGATGATGAGCGGATATGGCTCTTGGATGAAGAAAAAGGCTTTTCAATCAAATCAATGTATGAAGGTCTCCGTATTCCCGCCTCCATTTCCTTTCCTACCAAGTTTATTTGAAACTCTAAATTGCCTTCCAAAATCTCTTTCTTTATGTGGGAATTGTGGTGGGATCGAGCCCAAACAATAGACAACCTAATCCATAAGGGCTTGATCAGCCCAAATTGGTGTTGCATGTGTCTTTTGGAGGGAGAGTCTTTGGGTCATCTATTTTTACATTGCCCGAGTATCTTTCCCTTGTGGAACCATTTCTTATTAGGATTTGGGTGAACTGGACTCAGCCGAATTCCCTTCGGAGCCTTTTCCATTGTTGGCCCCATCAATCTAGCGGTGGTTGGAGTAAAAGTTGGGTAAGGAGTTTCAAAGATGATTCTAACGGTTTTATGTTGGTCCATTTGGGAAGAGTGTAACAAAAGGTTTTTTGAAGGCTCTTCTAGTCCTCTTCGAAAATTGATGGACTCGACTCTTTCTAGACTCTACGACTAGTCGGTCTTTGGTTCAGGAGGCGACTGCCCTTCTTACCGGGAGTGGCTCTTCAACTGGGATTCTTACATTCTCAAGATGTAGAGGAGTCTTGATTTGTATCCTTTTTGTTTGATGATATATTATCATCCCTAAAGATGTTTACGCAGGGGGGGTCGGGGGTGGGAGAACATTGCAAATATACTTCAACGGGAATTTATGGGGAATTGTTCCTTGAAAATAGGCAAATCCAAGTGCCTTCACCCCTATGATGTCCCGAAGGCAAAGTCAGACACTATATGGGCTATACGAGTTGAACTTGCTTGACAACGTATGAGGGACAAAGAATGTTCGACAGTAGTGTCTACGTTGAGAGAGTCAACCATAGTTTATCTTGGGAGCAAATTGAAGAAATGGTAAATTTGCTCTTCTATGTAAGAATAAGGCAAGAATCATCCCGTTTACTACAAATAGGGGTATTTTTATGGGGGATAATTGGGCTAAAGCTAGGTGGCTCAGCACCTATGGAACTAGAATGATTATGCCAAGCTCTTTGGTTTTTCATAGGTGGTCACTGACTCTAGGAACACGACTGGAATCTTCCTTGATTCGTTTGTTTTGGCTACAAATCAGAGGGCTCCCTTTTCATCTTTGAAACGTGGATACTTTTGAGAAAATTGCGAGCGTTTGTGGGGGCCTGAAGTGTCTGGATCCAAAGTCTACTAACTTGAGAGACCTCTAATGGTGTGCTTCCTTTCTAAGCCAGTTAATTACCGAAAAATCCCACGCTGTGAGGGTTTCCGATGGTGAAATGGCGTATCAGGTGGCGATGATTGTGGAAGAAGATTGGGAAGACGAGTCACAATTGCTTAAAAACGTTGCTGATCCAGCGCCAGTGACTGGTTGTTTCAGGAGATCTTTAGGTGAAATGAAGGCCACAGGGTGGTTTTTCAATGAGCAACCGGTACCATCAACGGTTTTCAGGCCTGACAAGGAAATGGTTTCCGTAAAAAGAACTGAGAGTAGTTTGCATGCGCAAGGGGTAAATGAGTATTTTTACCGTTTTACCCTAGATGAGGCTCAAATTGAAGGTGCAAAAGAGGGGCAATATTGGAACTCAAAAGCGATGCTTGCTCCGCCTAATCAATTAAAGGGCTTGGATATTAATGTCTTGCATCCTTCAAAAGGCTCGATGACTTCAAATGGGGTAAATGGAAGATTTCAGCGAATTTTATTTTTACAATTTTTCCCTAGAGTGAATCATCGTTTGTCTATGGACTTAGAGAAGAGAGATGAGGAAAATGGGTCTTCTCTACCTGATACACCCATTTCTTCCTTTCCTCGGAAGGATTGAGAGATATCCCATTTTGGCCCGATCTGAAGGAGGTGACTGTCGCGATTCCTGTGAGATTCATGAACAATCCGGTAACAAATGGTTATGATTTCATTACTCAAAAGAAAGGGCGGAAGCTTGATGGGTTGATGTCGCCTACGGAGGTAAGAGATAACCATCCGCAGGAGGGATGGCTTTCTTTGGCGGCATTATCACAAGACGGTGAGCAAAAGTTCTTGATTCCTGCAAATGACAGACCCAGCCAGTTGACTAATGCTGAAGTGACTCCTGCTCCTCTACCGATCAATTGGGGTGCTTTGGAAGGGTTTGATGTCAGGGAAACCGTATCTGAACCTGCATGGCATATGGGGGGTGACTAGGGGTTGGAGATCATGACAGTGGAGGAAAGTGTGTCGGCATTATCTGAAGTATCATTGTGGGTTTTGAATCATATGCAAGTGGTCAACAACTTACTTGGTGTAACCTTCGAAGGCGTGGAGAAGCAGACAATTAATCACTTCACTGCATTGGAACGTGAAATCTCACTCTCTAGTTTCGGTATGGAGAATCGACGACTTCATCATGATGTGAAAAATCTTTGGTCAGCTTCTAAGATGGAGAAATTGGGTAGGCAAAGGTTTCATAGTGCGGAGCGACAATAATCTTGTATTTTTGCTCTTATTTCTGGGTCATTTTATTTCCAATGTCTATTTCTATTTTGTTGTGGTATGTGCATGATCTTGGCAGGGTTGAGAAAAGATTATAGATTAAGGATATTGTAAATTCAAGTTCAGTTGAGCTCTTGGTCTTTGTAGAATCCAAATCTATTTCGTATGCCTACATGCGTCAACTATGTCCTTTTGTGTTAGTGGATGGTGTTGCTTGCCTTCCAAGGGTTCAACATGAGGTATCTGGGTGGTATGGGACACAGCCAAAATTGAAATTTTGCATTCATGGTCTAATGATTTTTCCATTTCTGTTCAGGGTCGTGTAAAAGGGATAGAAGTGGAATGGTTGGTGTCTAGGGTCTATGGGCCTTGTTCGTCCGATTTGAAGGGTGCGTTTTTTCTTGAGCTTGCTGAAATTAGAAGAATTTGGAATGGGTCGTGGTGTATATGTGGTGATTTTAATGAGATAATTTCTATAGATGAGTGTAGGGGTGAAACTTCTCTGTCAAGGGGCTCTAGATTATTCTCAAACTTCATCAATTCTTTTAGCCTTGGAGATGTCCCTATTTCGAGTGTCGCTTTTGCTTGGCCGAATTTTCAAAACCCTCCCTCTTTGAGTAAATTGGACAAGTTCCTTCTCTCACTAGAATGGGATGGTCTTTTTCCTTTTTCCAAGGGCTTGGCTCACCTAAGATTGGTCTCTAATCATATCCCTTTAGTCCTTTGGGGAAGGACGACGAATGGAGATCCAAAACCATTTTAACTTTGAAAATATGTGGCTTCAGAGCCCGGGGTTTGTTGATTTGGTGAAGACTTGGTAGGGGTCTTTTTTTGTTTCAGGGAACCCTGATCAAAAGCTTAGATTGAAGCTAAAGCTGCTTAAGGATAAACTTCTACTATGGAATAAGGAGGTGTTCGGTAATATTGATAACAAGAAAAGGAAATTGTTGGGGGAGATTTAGTTTTGGGATTCAAATGAGGAGTAGAGAAGCCTCTTGGATAGTGAAAGCTAGATGAGGGATTGTGCTAAACAAACAAGATTTTGCTAGGATCTCTTCTCTTGAGGAGATAAAACGAAAACAAAAAGCAAACGTTAAGTGGTTAAAGGAGGGAGATAAGAACACAGGTTTTTTCCATAGAATTGCTTCAGCAAGAAGGAATACAAATTTCATCCTCTTTAGTGGATGAAAATGGTAGGGAGGTGGAGTTGGAGTGCTTAAAATCCCACATTGCAGCCTATTTTATAAAGCTTTTCAAGGACCCGGGATATAAAAGACCTAAGTTGAATGGTGTACAGCTCAAAAGAATCTTGGCTAGAGCATCCATTTGAGGAGGAGGTTTAAAGGGTAGTGTGGAGTATTGAGGATGACAAAGCACCTAGGCATGATGGTTTCTCCATGGCTTTTTCAAATGTTGTTGGGAGGTGGTCAAATGTGATGCCATGGACATTGAGAAACTTTCACGACGCGGCCTTTCTAGATTTGGGAAATAATGCGATTTTTATCTCTTATTCCAAAGACAAATAGTGCTACCAGGATTTCAGATTACAAACCCACAAATCTTGTTAGAAGTGTGTATAAGATTCTTTCTAAAACACTTTCCTACAAGCTAAAGGAGGCTCTGAAGGATGTAATTTCTATGAACCAGAGTGTTTTTCTTGGGGGTTGCCAGTCTACAGATGGGGTTCTTGTTGCAAATGAGTGTTTGGATGTTGTCATTAAGAATGGAAAGTCTGGTGTTCTTTGTAAGCTGGACTTGGAGAAAGCATATGACAAAGTAAAGTGATAGTTTCTTGATTATATGCTGAGAAGGCTAGGATTTGGCAACAATTGGAGGAGGTGGATGAAAAAATGTTATGGGATGGCTTCGTTTTCAGTGTTATTAAATAAGACCTCGGTGGAATATTTTCATAGCTCAAGAAGTCGAAGATAGGGTGATCCCCTATCTCCCTTTCTCTTCTTGGTGGTGGTTGAGGCTTTTGGAGTTCTTTTACTAAAGCTTTTAATGGTGGCCTTCTGGAAGGATTTTAGGTATAAAAAAAAAATGGCTTGATGGTAACTCATTTACAATTTGCCGATGATAAGCTTATTATGTATAAAGCCTCCGAGGAGCAGGTTATGTATCTAAGATGTGTGATCCAATGTTTTGAAGTTGTCTCTGGGCTAAAGGTAAATCTCCATAAGAGTAGGACGTACGGGGTTGGAAATGTGGATCAGATTGGTAAGCTTGTGGATTGCCTGGGTTGTTTGGTTGACTCTCTCCCAATCACTTATCTTGGTCGTCCCCTTGGTGCTTCTTATAAAAGTACGACTTCTTGGAATCCTGTGATTGATCAAATTTAGAAAAGATTGGCTAGATGGAAAGGCAACATCTTATCTAAAGGAGGGAACGTTGGCAAGTCTCCCCGCTTATTTTCTTTCTCTCCTTACAATTCCGGCTACGGTCGAAAAGAAAATTGAACAATGTCAAAGAGATTTTCTTTGAGGTAAAGGAAACAAGGGTGATGGAATGCACTTAGTGGCTTAGGATTATGTATGTTAGCCAAAACATCTTGGAGGTCTTGGAATTAACCGGATTCAGGACGTGAACAAACCTCTTCTCACAAAATAGCTTTGGAAATTTGGCCATGAAAGTGAGAGTTTGTGGCGTCAGATTGTGGCTGACAAATATGGTATGGTAAATGAAACAAAAAGCTCATCTCTTCCATATGGGTGTAGTTGTTGGAAGGAGATTATGAATTATTTGGTTGATTTTAAAAAAAGAATCAAGATTGATGTGGGCTCGGATTCAAAAACAAGATTTTGGTTAGACCGTTGGTGCTCCCCTAGACCCTTGATGATTGAACAGCTCACGTTATACCATTTGGCCCGGAATAAGGAGGTGATAGTTAAAAATTGTTGGGTTCTGGTGGGTGATGGTGGTGTTTGGCATGTGGATCTTCGAAGAGGCTTAAATGATTAGGAAGTTGATGACTGTTTGCATTGAATATTTTCTAAGGATGGGGTTTTCTCAATTAAGTCTTGCAAAAGGGCCCGTTGGAATGAGATAGAATCGGAAGGTATTTGGACTCATATTTGGAAACTTCCTATTCCAAAGTTGCTTTCTTCTTGTGGACAGCAGGAAAGGAACGGCTTCCTACTATTGACTTAGTTCAAAATCATGGTATGATTAATCCAAATGCTTGCCCTTTTTGCTTAAAAGAAGCTGAAAGTGGTGACCACTTATTTATTCATTGCCCATTTGCCTCAGAGATATGGGAAAGGTTTTTGAGGGAGATTCATCTCTCCTGGGTGTTCCCAAATAGGATGGTTATGCTTTTGGCTTCATGGAACATGTGGAGGGTTCCAAAGAAAGGATGTCTTCTTTGGAAATTGGTGTGTCCGGCTGTTTGAAGGTTGCTCGGAGCCAGCTTTCAATATTTTCTGCAAGGCAAAGGAATTAGCTTTCTTTTGGGGAATGGCATGTAACCATTTGGGGGATCTTTCAGTGGTTAAAACCAAAAGGGATTGGGTCAAATGTTCTCTTGTACTTAGTTTCTATTTTGTCTTGTTCTGTTGTTGTCTTTGGGGACCTCTCATCCCTTTTCTCTTAATGAAATTTTACTTATAAAAAAATGGTACAAGTGGAATGATCTGTTTTAGGACTGAAGTGAAACAGTGAGTGTGCACCAGGTTTAAAGGCAGTGAGATGAGGATGCTCAACAGAGTTTAATGATGTGGAGAGGCAGGGGACTCCTTGAATTGTGTATAAAAGGTGTATCACAGGGGCTGTTTCCTAGTTCAACAGTAAGGTATCCATCTGTAATAAAGACTTACCCATGTATCCATCAGCATACGCATGGTAATAAATTAGGCAGGACACAGTTAGCAGAATCAGTAGCTGTAGAGGACCATAGATCATCCATTCGTATCATTAACCAGGTAGCTTGAAATAGTGTCCTAAGAAGATAATCAGATAATCAACACCCAGCAACAGCAATCTTCATTGATGAAGTCTCTTCAACAGATAATAATCACACAGCAGTATGTGTGGGATCTGTTGCTGCCGCATGTACTTAATCAGTGAGGAAACTAATTTCACTCACAGGATAATCCCAAAGACCCTTTCCAAGATAACTGCAGGTAGTAGGTGGTCAAGAGTTGGATGTTCTTTAAAGAAAGCAACATAACCTGTGGGGAAAATAAAGAGGTTATCTGCCACCAGGTCTTGGGTCACAAGCAACTGAATTTTCTTGAGAGAAAACAACAGAAATCAGTGAAGGTGATGCAGCAGGTCAGGGAAAATAATCCCCCTTGGATTCTTGAAGGGAAAATAGAAGAAAGAAGATATGGACTGCAGAGAACAAAACAGCAAAAAGAAAATAAAAGGAGAAGAAAAGAAGAAGATACCAGTGAGGGTATTCACCTACCACTCAGCCTTGGACATCACCATCCAAGTTATCGAGCTTGACATCAAGAAGCTTGATAAAGAGGAACACCCACTCATTGAGAGAGAGAAAACCCATCAATTTTCATAACTTTATTCATTCAAAAAATAAGAGGGGAAGGGTTTCTTTTATAACCCACAACTCCTACTAGGTTTCCCCTTACAAAAACAGTTCAAATTCAAAAGTAAAGTAACTTTCCTAAACTAGCATAAAGACCCTCCTAAAGCTCCTATCAAATGCTAAAATATGTAAGAAAAGAGGCCAAATCGTGTGGCTCTCCTAATGTGGTCAACCAGCCCTATTTCTTCTATATTATGGGCTTTTCAAAATTGACCAAGAACAAAAATCATAATGTCTATCATGTCCTAACTCTGATACGTAATAAAATATGAAATAGCACAATAAAACTCTAATAATATCACTAAAATCAGCAACTTGAGCTTCCACTGAGTAACCGTGAGCATCCTCTATGTGTCTTCTTGTGCATCCTCACGTGTGGATCCACTAGGGCCTTGTTTGGGACCCACCCTGTCTCCCACGTCCTCATCAAATCCAGATCAGGATTGATCGGTCCAATCCAATTTCGAATCAAGATCGGCTGGGTCCAAGCTCAAACCGAATCTCGATCCCGATGTTGAAAACGATGGTCAAAACAATAATTTATCAAGTATTTGCTTTCGTTTTATTGGAAACCCAACCCAACCTTGAGCCCCTACATATGCTTTATGTGTACATATATGTCTGCAATAGTTTTTTTCTGCATGTGCGCAAAAGTATAAACAACAAAAGTGCATCTTGATTTTCTTACAATGTGCGTCTTGCATTAGTACTGCAAGTATTGGTTGGGCCTTTTAAGTGTGTAAAAACGAGTTTAATTCTTACAATGTTCATCTTGATTTCCTTTCAACTTTATGATATTGTAAACAAATACTATGCCAACGTTAGAGAAATGTAAATTAAACTTGGGTTGGGCTTGGGATGATTCTCAGGCTGGGTCCAGTTAGAAGTTCTTAGGGATAAAGGCTTGGATTGGCCCTCAGCCAAACATGCTCAAGTTGCACCCATAGCCAAAGGCATGACCTAACCATGCATGGCTGCTGCTTTCCTTCTTTTCTTTTCTTTTTTAATGGCTGCTGCTTTCCTTGAAGAAAAACAAATGTGAAAAAGGAAATTTCACTAAACCGTAAATACAAAGTCAGGGAATCAAAAAGTCAGAAGCTTCTACATTTATATTAGAGACTAGAGTTTACATATCAAAAGGTTAATTCAAGGCTCATCCATAGTTGGCAGATTGTAGTCTGTAGAGATACCTTGAAGAAGGCTGACGAGGAGGAAAGCCAGAAGCATGTAGTGACCCCATGTACCTCACTCTATCACCTGCCAATTTCACAAGTGCTGATGCAACTAAGAAATTGAAGAACTTGACTGAAGGGTAGAGCAAATGATACGTAGAAAATGAAGACAATGAGGTAATCATCAACACATAGTTTATGACAGTCTCGAGGATAGAGGTAATATGCCTGTTTTAAATGTATGGTTCTTAGATGATGCAGTTGATGCCTCCTGCTTCAGCAGAGGTTGCGAGCTAGACGTAGATGTCCCAATAATATCAGCATCAACACTAGAAGATGGTTTCTCAGGCTGTAATGCATCTGCCTGTGTAGCTTGATGCTTAGTCAACATGCCTGGTTTTTCAGACCTTGAACTTCCTTTCAAGGACTCAGAATCCTCAAGTGATAGTCCCTGAAACAATTTGAATAAATTTAAGACAAAATTGCAGGTTCATAAGTTGAGTCAACTTCCATAGAATCAGCTGAAACTTTCACAACCAAAGCAAGGATGCACATTTTTTTAATCAGCCAGCCTTAAACTGGTAAAGATAAAAGAAGGCCCACAGTACAAGGAGGATCTCCCATCCCCACTTTTGGTTAGTGATGATAGACCATTGACAATCTCATTTTTCAATCTAGGGACAAGGGAGAATGAGAAATTCATCCCTAAACTAGATCCCTGATTTCATGGATGGTACTAGCCAGATGCCAAGGACCCAAACCCTTCCCTTTTCCACAGCTCACAACAGAAGCTGAATCCATTTCCACAATTGTTTCAGCTATTTTCATGTTCTTTAGAGCTTTTATAAAGAAAATAAATATTGTTGAGTTTTTTTTTTTTTTTATGAATATTGTTGAGAAAAATTTTCAGCATGAGGTCCCAAGCAAAAATTTTATAATAAAGCAACAATTTGAATGTCTACTGATGGGAAACCCAGTGAGCTTACTCCAGGCAACAAGAGAGAATCAACTACGAGCAACCTAGCACCAAAATGTTTAGCCAGTGCCTTTGTCAACATTTCCTGATATATTTCAGAACCTACGAAAGAGTTATAAAAAAAATCCAGTGAGAGCAAGCATCAAAAAGAAAACAAAACATATTGACAGCACAAAATAATGAAAACACATGCTAAAATAACAGTAGTACCTGCAGGACCAGATAACAATATTCTTGGGCTCACAGTTGGTAAAACTGAGGTGTACTTCGCAAACTTACTATGCTTTAAATGTATATATGTGGATGCAATTAAAACATTCCTTGTGGTCTCGCTGTATGAATACACAGGATTAGATATGACAAAATTTATGACGAAGTGAATCATGATGTAAATGTTTGCGAAAATTACACCAAGGAAAAGATTGGTTAGGTAGTAACATTTGTATGCAAGCATAAGTATATGAAGGTTATACAGCAAACTACATGTATAACATTATTGTTTAACAATTTTATGATTGGCATCACCAATAAAGAAGAAACATCCATAATTTGAATAGAAGCACAAGAAAACACCACAAAGTTAAGATGGAAGATAAAAGTCATGATGCATGCATTGTCTTCCAAATGGTTAACAAATCGCCAACTTCATAATGGGTGCATAGGCTATAAGAGCCGAATTTAGATTCCCTAATTAAAAAAATGAAGGAGGCCATAATTGAAAATTGGGAAGAGGTGGTAATGCAGAACCAAAAGAAAATAATTTGCTGCTCTGCTACCAAATTGATGTACAACTATTAACAATAAACTAACCAACTCTCCCAACACCTTGGAGATACAGAAATTAACATACTTCAACACGCCCCTCTCAGGGGGAACACTGTTATCTCTTGCGAACACTCAAGGAACCAGGTGCGAGTCCACAACATGCACACATATGCAATACTACATCCGGGAGAATACGCTTACTTCCAAGGGATTCAAACTCGGGACCTAGCTTGGGTGTAATACCAGGCTAACAGAAAACTAACTCTCCCAAAACCTGAACGTGTTAAGAAATACATAAATTAATATACTTCAACAACAACCAATAACAATAAAAAGAACAGAGAAAAAGAAGAGGATACCAACTAGAAATCACACTAGTTCTGGTCTAGGCAATCACACCTTGAATTCAAGAAAATCACACCTTGGGTTGGAGGCAAAATAAAGAAAAGAAGAAAAGAAAAAAGACGAGGATACCAACTGGAAATCACACTAGTTGCTGTCTAGGCAAGCACATCGAGTGATCAAGGCAATCACACTTCCTAGAGATTTAGCAATTTGCTTCATTCAACAATCAATTCTGAATTACAAAGCACATATATAAAGGTTCCAAACCCTAGACTTCCAAATCCCAATCTAAACAGACTTTCTTTAAAAAACTCAATTCCTATTGTGGACTTACCCTACCACTATTGTTGTCATAACTTTCCCAAATCACATCGGATTTGCAATATCTTGGACACGTTAGAAAGGTAATTGGACAACCTTTCAAATGACACCAAAATCACGCCAAATGGGTAAGTTTGAACCTTCCAAATAGGACCTAAAGAAAAGTGAAAAAAATAGATCTTTCACTTTCCTAAAATTATTAATAAAACATGTTCTACCTGAAAATAAATAAATAAACCCAACTGACTGACAACAAACTAACCAAATTTAACGCAAAACTAACAAATTTAAATTATTTCTATCACAAAAATATTATCCCCAAAATATCCCTGCATAAATCCATCAAATTTGAGTATGGGATGTTTCTCATTCCACATCCGGCGGACAAAAGTGTTCCATAAAGAATGTACAAAGACATTAGCTACAACAACAACAACAATAAACAACCTTATCCCAACTATTTGGGGTCGGCTACACAAATCCTGTTCCGCCATTCCACTTTGTTTAGGGCCCTATCTGCCTTTAAATTACAAGCTGACATGTCCCTCCTTACTACCTCAACCCAGGTCAATTTTGGCCTTCCTCTAGTCCTAGCACCGTCAATTTGTATTTTCTCAGTCTGCCTCATTGGGGCAATCATTGGTCTTCATTGAACATGCGCAAACCATCTCAATCGACTTTCTCTCATATTATCACCTATTGGTGTTACACCTAAGCTCCCATGAATGGATTCATTCCTAATTTTATCCTTTCTAGTCTTGCCACTCATCCATCTCAACATCCTCATTTCAGCCACACGCATTTTATGTACGTGTTGTTTGTTGACTGCCCAACATTCTACTCCATAAAGTATGGCTGGTCTTATGGCTGTCTTCTCTCTTGCAGTGCTGATTAATCATTTTCTCCATTTCTTGTACCAAACTCCAAGCGAGTATTACCCACTTCCAGAAATTGTCCTTTAATCAAATACTGTGACCATGTTTTACTAAGACATAAGACAAATAGAGATTAATATATATACATATACAAAGTATCGCAATCATACCTGGGGAAGGCCTGCCTCGGTTGGAACTGCGGTTACTCATTTCTCTGCTTAGGAGCCACAATCATCCAACGAAGGCTATTTACCAAGATTCCTAAAAAATTTCACCACAAAGAAACACATTCAGTAAAACTGACGCTAACAAACACTACAAAGAATCCAATAGGTGGTCAAACTTTCCAAACATCTTGAGCTAAAAACTCAAACCAAATTATTTCGATAAGAAAAATAAAAATAAAAAACCAAACATTTCACTTGGAATCAGAATCTCAATTAATCAGTCTTCCCCCCAAAGGATTCAAATCATTTAAACAATCACAACATGAGCCAATGCTTATTGAGTAAGATTTCCACCAAAATATAGAAAACCACTTTCCAAGTAACTAAATTGAATCTCGCTGATAATTCAAGAACTTCACAAACCCATAAATTTCAATCAACAGAAGGCAAAAATACCAGCATCACGTCCAGAAACGATCAAAATTCTCCAAATAATAGCTTTTGCGGGATAACAAACTCCTTCAAACTCTAAAATAACCCAAGATTAAACAAATCTTTACCGAAAAATTAGGGACGGACCAGAGAAACCGTGAAGAAAATAGGAGATTCATCAAGAAGAAATACAAGATTCAAATAAATTTTTAAAGTTACCCGTAAATTAGAGAAGAAATCCGGGAGTATGAAACTTTGGAACGAGCGAGAGAGATCTAAGACACACAGAAATCCGATTAACGAAAGCTGTATTCCGACCCTTAAATTTTAAAAGAGTAGTTCTCTCTCCGGCGAGGAAATCTCTCTTGTTAGCATGTCTCCACCGACATCGGATGGACACGTGGGATATGAAACCGGTGGCAGGCGGGAGCGTATTATTCGCATTACAGAAGAATGAATTCCGAAGACCAAAAACTACACAGGCCTCACATTTGACCTACAATGGGTCAGCTTGCTTCGGATGCTTGGTTTTGGATTGGCCCAGCCCGAATTTTTGAAAAATAATAGGCAATTTCGCCGCGGGATCCTCTCCTGTTCACAAGATGTCTTGTGAATTCATGGAACGCACACGTAATCTAAAAAAGTGAAAATCAGCATTTAACATTTTTTTGGGGAAGAATGGTTAACTGTGTTGGCACAGGCCTATATAGGCGTGCCACTAATTTGGTGAATGGATAAAAAATGCTCACCTTAACGAATGCTAACCACTGCTCCTTGTCAGGCGGTGGGCACATCAGTGCTGAAAAGTGAATATGTGCTCCC
>JAOXJP010106168.1:0-14245 GCA_025762735.1 Platanus orientalis | reverse complement strand
AACCCCAAGGTAGCGAACAGGCAAGTGAGCTTCTCCAAAATTGGTAATGTTACTCAATGTTGCTTTGATATGATCCGAAACTCCTGTAAAAATCTGGATTGACTTGTTTCTATTGACTTCAAGTCCTGAAATCAAAGCAAACGAATTCAGCACATTATAAATAGTTGATAGGGATTGTGTATCTGCCCTTGTGAATATCATGAAGTCGTCTGCCAAATCTAGATGAGAAAGCTAAATAGATTTACACTTTGGAATGAGCTTTATATGACCCTCTGCAACCTCCTCAATCAAAATAGTTAAGACCTCCATTACCAAACAGAAAATGTAAGGGGACATAGGGTCTCCTTGACGTAGCCCCCTAGTCCCAGCAAAGTATCCTGCCAGACTTCCATAAATAAGAATGGAGAATTTTGGAGAAGAAATACACTCCATCACCCAACCAATAAAGAGAGGCGGAAAATTCATTTTTTCCAACACCTTCTTCACTAAATCCCAAGAGACAGAGTCGTAGGCCTTCCTCAGGTCAATCTTGAGTAGAGCAGCAGGCGGATGATTCTTTCAGTCAAATCCTCTTACAACCTCATGGCATAATAAGATGTTATCAACAATGGAGCGACCTTCAATAAAAGCTGATTGATTTAGGCTAACCAGAGAATTCAGCACCGCTTTCAGGCGATTTGCTATAATCTTCGTTATGAATTTATAAATAAATTACATAACGCAATGGATCTGTATTCTCCAAAACTACTTGCCTCCATAGATTTAGGAATTAAAGAGATAAAAGTGGAATTTACCTCTTTAAGGAGTTGACCAGTAGTAAAGAAATGTTGTATTGCTGTCGTTACATCATGTCCAACAATGTCCCATGCTACTTTAAAAAAGGTGGCTGTAAATCCATCTAGTCCTGCCGCTTTTACTACCTTTCCATCCCATATCACCTGTTTTATCTCTTCAGCCTGTACATCTGCAATCAAGAAGTTTTTTTGCTCTGAATTTAGTATCTTAGGCATGTTCCACTCCCATTCAACTTCTTCATTTGGTGAGTTTTTCGGCCCCAAAATTTGCTGGAAATAATGTTCTGCCTCAAGTCTGATCTCTCGCTCCTCCAAAAAAATTCCATCATCCCTCCTGATACGAAAAATCTGATTTTTATTTCTTCGCGCCATCAAAGATCGATGAAAAAATGCATTATTCCCATCCCCTAACGGCAACCATTGGATTCGGGATTTTTGCTTCAAGAAGCTTTCTTCAACTCTAGACAGGTGTTTATAACGTTTAGTCAGATCTTTGGTGCGTTTGAATCATTCATGCACTACAAGCCCACATGTGCTAAAATTCGCACCTAAATTTATTAGTTTTTTGGCACAAGCCCCACGTGTGTTACATTGTACCATTTTGAGGAGTTGTGTGGCTTCATCCCACACACACATAGCTTTGTTCTCTCTTGAGGAGTTTTTCACCTCAATCCCACACGTGCCTTCCTTCGTACCTAATTTAAGAGTTTTGCAACACTAGCCCCACACATGCATAAGGTTTTCCCATTTACGGAAATTGTGGACAACAAGCCCACACCTGCACAACTTTGTCACATTTTAGGGGTTACACGCTAATACTCCACACGTTCATGATTTTGGACCAATTATAGTAGATGTTCACCACAATCCCCCATGTGCATAATTTCTAACCGTAAATAGGAGTTATGAACCAGAGGGGAGATGTGCGTAACTTTGTCCCTCATTTAGGAGTTCTGCAACAAAAGCCCACATGTACGTAATGTATTACCTTTATCTCAAAATGAAGCACCATCATCCCACCCATGTGTGACATCGTAACATTTTTTGGAGTTCTGCCCCACAAGACCAAACATACAGAACTTTGGTGCATTTGAATCATTCATACATTACAGGCCCAAATATGCCAAAATTCACACCTAATTTGTTAGTTATGTGCAAGAAGCCCCATGTGCATTACATTATACCATTTTGAGGAGTTGTGTTGCTTCATCCCACACACACATAGCTTGGTTCTCTCTTGAAAAGTTTTTCACCACAATCCCACATGGGCCTTCTTTCATACCTAATTTAAGAGTTTTGCAACACTAGCACCACACATGCATAAGTTTTGCCCATTTACAGAAGTTGTGCACCACAGGCCCCCACCAGCACAACTTTGTCACATTTTAGGGATGCACACTAGTACTACACACATGCATTATTTCGGACCATTTACAGTGGATGTTCACCACAATCCCCTGTGTGCATAATTTCTAACGTTACATAGGAGTTTTGAACCACAAGGGAGATGTGCATAACTTTGTCGGTCATTTATGAGTTCTGCAACAAAAGCCCACACGTACGTAACATCTTATCTTTATCTCAAAATGAAGCACCATAATCCAACACGTGTGAAACATCATAACGTGCAGATCTTTGGTGCATTTGAATCATTCATACATTACAAGCCCAGATGTGCCAAAATTCGCACCAAATTTTTTAGTGTTGTGCCGGAAGCCCCACGAGTGTTACATTGTACCATTTTTAGGAGTTGTGTTGCTTCATCCCACACATGAATAGCTAGGTTCTCTCTTGAGTAATTTTTCACCACAATCCCACACGGGCCTTCTTTCATACCTAATTTAAGAGTTTTGCCACACTAACCCCGCAGATGCATAAGTTTTGTCCATTTGCAGAAGTTATGCACAACAAGCTCACACCTGCACAACTTTTTAACATTTTAGGGGTTACACGCTAATACTCCACACATGCATGATTTCGGACCATCTATAGTGGATGTTCACCACAATCCTCCGTGTGTATAACTTCTAACCTTAAATAGGTGTTTTGAACCACAAGGGAGATGTGCGTAAACTTGCCCCTCATTTAAGAGATCTGCAACACAAGCTCACATGTACGTAACGTCTTACCTCTATCTTAAAATGAAGCATCATAATCCCACATGTGTGACATCATAACATTTTTCGGAGTTGTGCGCCACAAGGGCAAACATGCAGATCTTCGGTGCATTTGAATCATTCATACATTACAAGCCCAGATGTGCCAAAATTTGAACTTAATTTGTTTGTTTTGTGCCACAAGCCCCACGTGCGTTACATTGTACCATTTTGAGGAGTTGTGTTTCTTCATCCCCCACACATATAGCTTCGTTCTCGCTTGAGGAGCTTTTCACCACAATCCCACACGTGCCTTCTTTCGTACCTAATTTAATAGTTTTATAACACCAGCCCCACACATGCATAAGTTTTGCCCATTTGCAGAAGTTATGCACCACAACCCCACACCTACATAACTTTGTGTCACATTTTAGGGGTTACATGCTAATACTCCATACGTGCATGATTTCGGACCATTTATAGTGGATGTTCACCACAATCCCCCGTGTGCATATTTTTTAACCTTAAATTGGAGTTATGAACCACAAGGGAGATTTGCGTAACTTTGTCCCTCATTTAGGAGTTCTGCAACACAAGCCCACAAGTACGTAACATCTTATCTTTATCTCAAAATGAAGCACCGTAATCCCACATGTGTGTGACATGATTAAATTTTTTGGAGTTGTGTACATCAAGCCCAAACGTGTAGATCTTTGGTGCATTTGAATCATTCATACATTACAAGCCTAGATGTGCCAAAACTCGCACGTAATTTGTTAGTTTTGTGCTAGAAGCCCCACGTACGTTACATTGTACCATTTTTAGGAGTTGTGGTGCTTCATCCCACACACGCATAGCCTAGTTCTCTCTTGGGGAGTTTTTCACCACAATCCCACACGGGCCTTCTTTTGTACCTAATTTAAGAGTTTTGCAACACTAGCACAAAACATGCATAACTTTTTCCCATTTACAGAAGTTGTGCACCCCTAGCCTGCACTTGGACAACTTTGTCACATTTTAGGGATGCACACTAATACTCCACACATGCATTATTTCGGTGTATTTAGAGTGGATGGTCACCACAATCCCTCGTGTGCATAATTTCTAACCTTAAATAGCAGTTATGAATCACAAGGCAGATGTGCATAACTTTGTCCCTCATTTAGGTGTTCTGCAACACAAGCCCACACATATGTAACATCTTACCTTTATCTCATAATGAAGCACCATAACCCCACACGTTTGTGACATTGTATTATTTTTTGGAGTTCTGTACCACAAGCCCAAACGTGCGGATCTTTGGTGCATTTGAATCATTCATACATTACAAACTCAGATGTGCCAAAATTCGCACATAATTTGTTAGTTTTGTGGCAGAAGCCCCACGTGCGTTACATTGTACCATTTTGAGTAGTTGTGTTGCTTCACACCACACACGCATAGCTTGGTTCTGTCATAGGGTTTTTTTCACAACAATCCCACACGAGCCTTCTTTCGTACCAAATTTAAGAGTTTTGCAACACTAGCACCACACATGCTTAAGTTTTGCCCATTTACAGAACTTGTGCACCACAGGCCCACACCGGCACAACTTTGTCACATTTTAGGGATGCATACTAATTCTCCACACGTGCATTATTTAGGGCCAATTATAGTGGATGTTCACCACAATCCCCTGTGTGCGTAATTTCTAACCTTAAATAGGAGTTATGAACCACAAGATAAATATGCGTAACTTTGTCCCTCACTTAGGTGTTTAGCAACACAAGCCCACACGTACGTCTAGTCTTACCTTTATCACAAAATGAAGCACCATAATCCCCCACGGGTGTGAGATCGTAACATTTTTTAAAGTTGTGTACCACAAGCCCAAACGTGCAGATCTTTGGTGCGTTAGAATCATTCATGCACTACAAGCCCAGATGTGCCAAAATTTGCACCTAATTAGTTAGTTTTGTGTCACAAGCCCCACCTGCGTTACATTGAACCATTTTGAGGAGTTGTGTTGCTTAATCCCACACACGCATAGCTTGGTTCTCTCTTGAGGAGTTTTTCACCACCATCCCACACGTGCCTTCTTTCGTACCTAATTTAAGAGTTTTGCAACACTAGCCGACATGCATAAGTTTTGCCCATTACAGAAGTTGTGCACCACAAGCCCAGACCTGCACATCTTTGTCACATTTTAGGGATGCACACAAATACTCCACATGTGTATTATTTCGGACCATTTATAGCGGATGTTCACCAGAATCCTTTGTGTGAATAATTTCTGACCTTAAATAGTAGTTATGAACCACAAGGCAGATTTGTGTAACTTGGCCACTCATTTAGGTGTTCTACAACACAAGCCCACACGTACATAAGGTCTTACCTATATCTCAAAATGAGGCACCATAATCCCACTCGTGTGTGACATCGTAACATTTTTTGGAGTTGTGTACGACAAGCCCAAACATGAAAATCTTTGGTGCGTTTAAATCATTCATGCACTACAAGCCTAAATATGCCAAAATTCACATCTAATTTATTAGTTTTGTGCCACTAGCCCAACGTGCATTACATTGTACCACTTTGAGGAGTTGTGTTGCTTTATCCCACACAGGCATAGCTTGGTTCTCCCTTGTGAAGTTTTTCACCACAAGCCCACATGTGCCATCTTTCATACCTAATTTAAGAGTTTTGCAACACTAGCCCAACACATGCAAAAGTTTTGCCCATTTAATGAAGTTGTGCACCACAAGCCCACACGTGCAAAACTTTGTCACATTTTAGGGGTTACACTCTAATACTCCACACGTGCATGATTCTGGACCATTTATAGTTGATGTTCACCACAATCTCCCGTGTGCATAATTTCTAACCTTAAATAGGAGTTATTAACCATAAGGGAGATGTGCGTGACTTTGTCCTTCATTTAGGAGTTCGGCAACACAAGCCCACTTGTACGAAACGTCCTACCTTTATCATAAAATGAAGCACCATAATCCCACACGTGTGTGACATCATAACATTTTTTGGAGTTGTGCACCAAAAGACCAAACATGAAGATCATTGGTGCATTTGAATCATTCAAACATTACAAGCCCAGATGTGCCAAAATTCAGACCTAATTTGTTAGTTTTGTGCCACAAACCCCACGTGCGATATAGTCTCCCATCTTGAGGAGTTGTGTTGCTTCATCCCACACACGCATAGCTTGGTTCTCTCTTGGGGAGTTTTTCACCACAATCCCACATGTGACTTCTTCCATACCTAATTTAAGAGTTTTGCAACACTAGCCCCGCCTATCCATAAGTTTTGCCCATTTACAGAAGTTGTGCACCATAAGCCCAAACCTACACAACTTTGTCACATTTTAGGGATTACATGCTAATACTCCACACGTGCATGATTTCGGACCATTTATAGTGGATGTTCACCACAATCCCCCCTGTGCATAATTTCTAACCTTTGATAGGAGTTATGAACCACAATGCAGATGTGCGTAACTTTGTCTCTCATTTAGGAGTTCAATAACACAATCCCACACAAACGTAACGTCTTACCTTTATCTCAAAATGAAGCACCATAATCCCAAACGTGTGTGACACCGTAACAATTTTTGGAGTTGTGCACCACCTGCCCAAACGTGAAGATCTTTGGTGCATTTGAATCATTCATGCACTACAAGCTAGATGTGCCAAAATTCGCACCTAATTTGTTAGTGTTATGCCACAAGCCCCACGTCCGTTACATTGTACCATTTTGAGGAGTTGAGTTGCATAATCCTACATAGGTATAGCTTAGTTCTCTCTTGAGGAGTTTCTCACCAGAATCCCTCAGGTGACTTCTTTCGTACCAATTTTAAGAGTTTTGCAACACTAGCCCCGCCTATACATAAGTTTTGCCCATTTACAGAAGTTGTGCACCATAAGCCCACACCTGCACAACTTTGTCACATTTTAGGGGTTACATGCTAATACTCCACACGTGCATGATTTCAGACCATTTATAGTAGATGTTCACCACAATCCCCTGTGTGCATAATTTCTAACCTTAAATAGGAGCAATGAACCACAAGGGAGATGTGTGTAACTTTGTCCCTCATTTAGGTGTTCTGCAACACAAGCCCACATGTATGTAACGTCTTACCTTTATCTCAAGAAGAAACACCTTAATCCCATACATGAGTGACATCGTAACATTTGTTTGGATTTGTGGACCACAAGCCCAAACATTAAGATCATTGGGGCGATTGAATCATTCATACACACCCAGATGTGCCAAAATTCACACCTAATTTGTTAGTTTTGTGCCACAAGCCCCACGTGCGTTACATTCTACCATTTTGAAGAGCATTCTTGCTTCAACCCACATACGCATAGTATGGTTCTCTCTTGAGGAGTTTTTCTCCTCAATCCCACACGTGCATTCTTTCTTTCCTAATTTATGAGTTTTGCAACACTAGCCCCACACATGCATATGGATTGCCCATTTACAGAAGTTGGGCACCACAAGCCCACGCTTGCACAACTTTGTCACATTTTAGGGATGCACACTAATACGGAAGTCATGAATAATTTTGAACCATTTATTATGGATGTTCACCACAATCCTCCGTGTGCATAATTTCTAAGCTTAAATAGGACTTATGAACCACAAGGCAGATGTGCGTAACTTTGTCCATAATTTAGTTGTTCTGTAACACAAGCCCCCACATGTACGTAGCATCTTACCTTTATCTCAAAATGAACCTCCATAATAACACACGTGTGTAACATCGTAACATTTTTTGGATTTGTATACCACAAGCCCAAACGTGAAGATCTTTGGTGCGTTTGAATTATTCATGCACTACAAGCCCAGATGTGCAAAAATTCGCACCTAATTTGTTAGTTTTGTGCCACAAGCCCCATGTGCGTTACTTTGTACCATTTTGAGGAGTTATGTTGCTTCATCCCACACACACATAGCTTGGTTATATTTTGAGCAGTTTGTCACCTCAATCCCATATGTGCCTTCTTTTGTACCTAATTTTAGAGTTTTCCAACACTAGCCCCACACTTGCATAAGTTTTTCCCATTTACAGAAGTTGTGCACCACAAGCCCACACCTGCATAACTTTGTCATATTTTAGGGATGCACCATAATACTCCACACGTTCATTGTTTTAGACAATTTATAGTGGATGTTCACCACAATCCTCCGTGTGAATAATTTATAACCTTAAATAGGAGTTATGAACCACAAGGCAGATGTGCGTAACTTTGTCCCTCATTTAGGTGTTCTGTAACACAAGCGCACACCCACATAACGTCTCACCTTTATCTCAAAATGAAGCTCCTTAATCCCACACGTGTGTGACATCGTAACATTTTTTGGGGTTGTGAACCAAGAGCCCAAATGTGCAGATTTTTGGTGCGTTTGAATCATTCACGCACTACAAACCCACATGTACGAAAATTCGCACCTAATTTGTTAGTTTTGTGCCACAAGCCACACGTGCGTTACATTGTACCATTTTGAAGAGTTGTGCCCCTTTATCCCACACACGCATAGCTTGGTTATCTCATCAATAGCTTTTCACCACCATCCCACATGTGCCTTCTTTCGTATATAAGTTAAGAGTTTTGAAACACTAGCCCCACACATGCACAAGGTTTGTCCATTTACAGAAGTTGTCCAGCATAAGCCCACACCTACACAACTTTGTCACATTTTAGGGGTTACAGGCTAATACTCCACAAGCGCATTATTTCAGACCATTTATAGTGGATGTTCACCACAATCCCCCCGTTTGCATAATTTCTAACTTTAAATAAGAGTTAGGAACCACAAGGGAGATGAGCTTAACTTTGTCCATCATTTAGGAGTTCTGCCACACAAGCCCACACATACGTAACGTCTTACCTTTATCTCAAAATCAGGCACCGTAATCCCTCACATGTGTGACATCGTAACATTTTTTGTGGTTGTGAACCACCAGCCCAAACGTGCAAATTTTTGGTGCGTTTGAATCATTGATGCACTACAAGCCCACATGTGCCGAAATTCGCACCTAATTTGTTAGTTTTGTGCCACAAGCCCCACGTGCGTTACATTGTACCATTTTGAAGAGTTGTGTTGCTTTATCCCACGCACATAGCTTGGTTATCTCTTTACAAGTTTCTCACCACAATCCCACACATGCCTTCTTTCGTACCTAATTTAAGAGTTTTGAAACACTAGCCCCACACATGCATAAGGTTTGCCCATTTATAGAAGTTGTGCACCACAAGCCCACTACACCACTTTCTCACATTTTAGCGGTTACACGCTAATACTCCACACATGCATTATTTCGGACCATTTATAGTGGATGTTCACCACAATCCCCCGTTCGCATAATTTCTAACTTTAAATAGGAGTTATGATCCACTAGGGAGATGAGCTTAACTTTGTCCATCATTTAGGAGTTCTGCAACACAGGCCCACACATACGTAACGTCTTACCTTTATCTCAAAATGATGCACCACAATCCCACACATGTGTGAAACCAAAACATTTTTTGGAGTTGTGCACCACAAGCCCAAATATGCACTATAAGCCTTGATGTGCCAAAATTCGCACCTAATTTGTTATTTTTGCGGCGCAAGCTCCACGTGCGTTACATTGTACCATTTTGCGAAGTTATGTTGTTTCATCCCACACATGCATAGCTTGGTTCTCTCTTTAGGAGCTTCTGACCACAATCCCACACGTGCCTTCTTTCGTTCCTAATTTAAGAGTTTTGAAGCACTAGCCCCACACATGCATAAGGTTTGCCCATTTACAGAAGTTGTGCACCACAAGCCGACACCTGCACAACTTTGTCAAATTTTAGGGGTTACAACCTAATACTCCACACGTCCATTATTTTAGACCATTTATTGTGGCTGTTCACCACAATCCCCCGTGTGCATAATTTCTAACCTTAAATAGGGGTTATGAACCACATGGCAGATGTCTGTAACTTTGTCCCTTAGTTTGGTGTTCTACAGCACAAGTCCACATGTATGTAATGTCTTACCATTATCTCAAAATCAGGCACCGTAATCCCACACGTGTGTAACATCGTAACGTTTTTTGGGGTTGTGAACCACAAGCCCAAACGTGCAGATTTTTGCTGCGTTTGAATCATTGATGCACTACAAGCCGACATGTGCCAAAATTCGCACCTAATTTGTTAGTTTTGTGTCACAAGGCCCACGTGCGTTACATTGTACCATTTTGAAGACTTGTGTCCCTTTATCCCACGCACGCATAACTTGGTTATCTCTTCAGTAGGACCACAATCCCACGTTTGCGTAATTTCTAAATTTAAATAGGAGTTATGAACCACAAGGGAGATGGGCTTAACTTGGTCCACGATTTACGAGTTCTGTGACACAATCCCACACATACATAACGTCTTACGTTTATCTCAAAATGAAGCACCATAATCCAGCACGTGTGTGACACCATAACATTTTTTGGAGTTGTGCACCACAAGCCGAAATATGCACTACAAGCCTTGATGTGCCAAAATTCACACCTAATTTGTTATTTTTGATACGCAAGCCCCACGTCCGTTACATTGAACCGTTTTGCGGAGTTGTGTTGCTTCGTCCCACACACGCATAGCTTGGTTCTCTCTTGAGGAGTTTTTGACCACAATCCCACACGTGCCTTCTTTCGTACCTAATTTAAGAGTTTTGAAACACTCGCCCCACACATGTGGAAGGTTTACCCATTTACAGAAGTTGTGCACCACAAGCCCACAACTGCATAACTTTGTCACATTTTAGGGTTTACACGCTAATACTCCACACGTGCATTATTTCGAACCATTTATTGTAGATGTTCACCACAATCCCCCATGTGCATAATTTATAACCCTAAATAGAGGTTATGAACCCCATGGCAGATGTGCATAACTTTGTCCCTCATTTTGCTGTTTTGCAACACTTGCCTGCACGTACGTAACATCTTACCTTTATCACAAAATCAGGCACCGTAATCTCACACGTGTGTGGCATCGTAACATTTTTTGGGGTTGTGAACCACAAGACCCAAACGTGTAGATTTTTGGTTCGTTTGAATCATTGATGCACTTCAGCCCTCATGTGCCAAAATTCACACCTAATTTGTTAGTTTTGTGTCACAAGCCCCACATGAGTTACATTGTACAATTTTGAAGAGTTATCCCTTTATCCCACACAAGCATAGCTTGGTTATCTCTTCAGTAGTTTTTCACCACAATCCCAAGTTTGCATAATTTCAAAATTTAAATAGGAGTTATGAACCACAAGGAAGATGGGCTTAACTTGGTCCATGATTTACGAGTTGTGCGACACAAGCCCACACATACATAACATCTTACCTTTATCTTAAAATGAAGCACCACAATCCAGCACGTGTGTGACACCATAACATTTTTTGGAGTTGTGCTCCCCAAGCCCAAATATGCACTATAAGCCTTGATGTGGCAAAATTCGAACCAAATTTGTTAGTTCTGTCTGTCCCACAAGCCCAAACGTGCAGATTTTTTTTGCGTTTGAATCATTGATACACATCAAGCCCACATGTGCCAAAATTCGAACCTAATTTATTAGTTTTGTGCCACAAGCCCCACATGCATTACATTGTATCATTTTGGAAGAGTTGTGTCCCTTTATCCCACACACGCAAAACCTGGTCATCTCTTCAATGGTTTTTAACCACAATCCCACACGTGCCTTCTTTCGTACCTAATTTAAGAGTTTTGAAACACTAGCCCCACGCATGCATAAGGTTTGTCCGTTTACAGAAGTTGTGCAGCACAAGCCCACACCTACACAACTTTGTCACATTTAAGGTGTTACACACTAACACTACACGCGTGCATTATTTCGGACCATTAATATGGGATGTTCACCATAATCCTCCGTTTGCATATTTCCTAACTTTAAATAGGAGTTATGAACCACAAGGGAGATGAGCTTAACTTTGTCCATCATTTAGGTGTTCTGCAATGTAAGCCCACACATACGTAACTTCTTACCTTTATCTCAAAATGAAGCACCACAATCCCACACGTGTGTGACACCGTAACATGTTTTGGAGTTCTAAACCACAAGCCCAAACATGCACTATAGGCCTTGATGTGCCAAAATTCGCACCTAATTTGTTAGTTTCCTGCCATAATCCCCACATGCGTTACATTGTATCATTTCGTGGAGTTGTGTTGCTTCATCCCACACACGCATAGAATGGTTCTCTCTTGAGGGGTTTTTTACCATAAACCCACACGTGCCTTCTTTTGTACCTAATTTAAGAGTTTTGAAACACTAGCCCCACACATGCATAAGGTTTGCCATTTACAGAAGTTTTGCACCACAAGCCCACACCTGCACAACTTTGTCACATTTTAGGGGTTACACGCTAATAGTCCACACATGCATTATTTTGGACCATTTACTGTGGATGTTCGCCACAATCGCCCATGTGCATAATTTCCAACATTAAATAGGACTTATTAACAACATGGCAGATGTGCATAACTTCGTCGCTCATTTAGGTGTTCTACAACATAAGCCCGCACGTACGTAACGTCTTACCTTTTTCTCAAAATCAGGCGCTGTATTCCCACACGTGTGACAACGTAACATTTTTTGGGGTTGTGAACCACAAGCCCAAACGTGTAGATTTTTGGTGCATTTGAATCATTCATTCACTACAAGCCCACATGTGCCAAAATTCACACCTAATTTGTTAGTTTTGGGCCACAAGCCCCACATGCGTTACATTGTACCATTTTGAAGAGTTGTGTCCCTTTATCCCACACGCGCATAGCTTGGTTATCTCTTCAGTAGTTTTTCACCATAATTCCACACATGCCTTCTTCCGTACCGAATTTAAGAGTTTTTAAACAGTAGCTCCACACATGCATTAGGTTTGTCCATTTACAGAAGTTGTGCACCACAAGCCCACACCTACACAACTTTGTCACATTTTAGGGGTTGCACGCTAATACTCCACACATGCATTATTTTGGACCATTTAAACTAGATGTTCACCAAAATTTGCACCTAATTTGTCAGTTTTGTGCCACGAGCCCCACGTCCGTTACATTGTACCATTTTGAAGAGTTGTGTCCCTTTCTCCCAAACACACACAACTTGGTTTTCTGTATAGTGGTTTTTCACCACAATCCCACACGTGCCTTCTTTCGTACCCAATTTAAAAGTTTTGAAACACTAGCCCCACACATGCATAAGGTTTGTCCATTTACAGAAGTTCTGCACCACAAGCCCACACCTACAACACTTTGTCACATTTAAGGTGTTACACACTAATACTCCACGCGTACATTATTTCAAACTATTTATAGTGGATGTTTACCACATTTGCCTGTTTGCATAATTTCTAACTTTAAATAGGAGTTTTGAACCACAAGTGAGATGAGCTTAACTTTGTCCATCCTTTAGGAGTTCAGCAACACAAGCCCACAAATAAGTAACGTCTTAACTTTATCTTAAAATGAAGCACCACAATCCCACACGTGTGTGACACCGTAACATTTTTTGGAGTTGTGCACCACTAGCCCAAATATGCACTGTAAGCCTTGATGTGCCAAAATTCGCACCTAATTTGTTAGTTTTGTGCTGCAAGCCCCACGTGCATTACATTGGACCATTTTGCGGAGTTGTGTTGCTTTGTCCCACACACGCACAGCTTGGTTATCTCTACAGTAGTTTTTCACCACAATCCCACACATGCCTTCTTTCGTACCTAATTTAAGAGTTTTTAAATACTAGCCCCACACATGCATAAGGTTTGTCCATTTACAGAAGTTGTGCACCACAAGCCCACATCTACACAACTTTGTCACATTTAAGGTGTTACACGCTAATACTCCACGCGTGTATTATTTCGGACCATTTATAGGGGATGTTCACCACAATCCCCCATTTGCATAATTCCTAACTTTAAATAGGTGTTATGAACCACATGGGAGATGAGTTTAACTTTGTCCATCATTTAGGTGTTCTGCAACGTGAGCCGACACATGCGTAACATCTTACCTTTAACTCAAAATGAAGCACCACAATCCCGGACGTGTGTGACACCATAACATTTTTTTGAGTTGTGCACCACAAGACCAAATATGCACTATAAGCCTTGATGTGCCAAAATTCACACCTAATTTGTTAGTTTTGTGCAGCAAGCCCCACGTGCATTACATTGTACCATTTTGCATAGTTGTGTTGCTTCGTCCCACACACGCATAGCATGGTTCTCCCTTGAGGGGTTTTTGACAACAATCCCACATGTGCCTTCTTTTGTACATAATTTTTAGAGTTTTGAAACACTAACCCCACACATGCATAAGG